>JAGVSP010000517.1:0-65118 GCA_022494985.1 Micrasema minimum | reverse complement strand
GAATTTTTATCTAGTTATAATTCGGTTACTATTATAATTCAAGGCCTTATTTGGTATTGTCTTCTTATAACTTGATAAGTATGTGTAGCCAAGTGTTTTATTTTTGCAGGAAGCAAATGCACATATGTTACAGTCATGCTTATTAGACCAACTAAGGGTTGTTATAGCAAATCAAAAAATGGTTTTATGGATATCTCCTTCACTGTCAATACAAATTTACACTAAAGAATCTGCTCTACTACAACAACATACAGAAGTCACAGTAATGTTACATCAAGAGGCAAAGGAGAGTGAGGGCAATAAAAGCAAAAATATTTGCGATTCTCCATCTATTGAAGGATTACCAAAAACAGAATTGACGTATTACATAACAGATATAAAAATATCTTTATCTAAATATACCAAAGAAAAAGTGAAGGAATCTTTTCATATGCGAGCAGTCACAAGTAGAAATATTGCCAACCCAATGTTGAGAAATGTATTTGATTCCAACGAATTATTCACAGTCTATGTTAAAAATAAAACTCCTAGGCTTGAAGATTCTGAAGTTTACAGCTTAAGGTGTATGGATAGCATTGTTGAAAAAGAGTTACTCAAGAAAATGCTCTTTCCACTCCAAAAGTTCTATTTGTCAAAGTGAAACATCTTCCTATCATCAGCCCTTTAATTGAATTGGATTCAAGCTTAAAAAATTATTCCAGTTTTAATTCCAAAAGCCTTAAGTAGTATCTTAAACATTGATCTAGGAAGAAAAATTATTTTGGAGAGTGTAATAAAATCAAAAGTATTACCAGATGTTATTGAAATCACTCCAGTTATTAGGGAAAACTATGTAAATGATGAAAATTTGGCCACCGATTTTAAAATGTACATTACCACAAAATTTTCAGAAAAAGAACCCTTATTATTGAATAATGGTTTTGTAATTAACATGACTCCATTTAGAAATGTAAGTTTTCAAGTGAATTTATACCCAAATACACTAAAATATGCATTAGTTTATGGGGAGATTCTTCGCCATTGTAAAGTTGTTGTAAATAAAGAGCTTGTACAGCCGACTTCTAGTGTATATAGGTGTGAAACAATATACTGATATTGAGGACCTCAGCAGGAATGTAGAATGCTACGAAACTGTAGTCAAGAATTGTGTCGATGTCATCAAGTCTAGTGTACTCCTGAAAGACACACTATCTTCAATAAAAATGGGCTCAAACAAAAACCATATTTTCATAACTGGTAAGTTTCTTTTGCTTCAATATGTTAAACCACAATATTCATCACCATCATAAATCCATTTCCACCCCACTATGTGGAGCTCATGGATTCCACATACTGTCTCCAAGCTATGCGAACGACCGCCAGCTCCCGGGTTCCCGACATTCCCGATTATCGCTGAATGTCGGGAACCTGATAAGTAATAATATTATATGTGTTGGTACCTGCATATTTGTATTTATATACATGTACCTTGACCAACATTATAACAGTCAGTACTACAGAACTATTGCCTGGAATAAGGTGATAACTGACAAAGACATTTTTTTCCGTTGTGTTAATTTGATTGATTTATTTTTACATTGTATTAAATGAATATCTTCTTATTCAAATAAAAATATTTTTAATAATTTATTTAATATGACATAAATATGCTCAACATTTTTTACTTTTAGAATATATATCAAATAGCACTGCCCAATATTATTATTTTTTTCCTAAAAAAATGTTTGTGTCGGTTATCATCTTATTCCAGGCAATAATTAATATAATAAATTTTTCTCTTATAATCTACAGGGTGTAGCAAAACTCGATGTACAAGCGGTAAACCAGTGAGTCGATTTTATAATTTTTTTATTTTATTTGACCCTTACTTTTCGAGAAAATTAAGTATGAAGTTATTTTTATATTTTTTTTGCAAATTGTTATCAAATATCATGTATTTAGTCAAATTAATACAATTAAAAAACGCGTTTTAATAAGAATTTGAGCAATTTTACTTACTTGTGAAAACTTTTGTAAGAAAAAAAAAAATGTGTTTTTTCAAGCTCAGATTAAAAATTCATATTACACAATTGACTCCAAATACGATGTAAATTCACTGGTTTCCCGCTCGTACCTCGAATTTTGCTACACCCTGTATATATAATAATGAATAATATATGTAAATAATCTTTTGATTATAATAAGATTTAAAAAATTATGTTTTATTGTTTCAGGCCCCCCAGGTTCTGGAAAATCCTCACTTTGTTTAATGGTTGTTGAAGATTTAGGTGTTTGGCATATGAAAATAGAATGTAGATCAATTAAAGGAAGAAAAGACGTAATGGAACATTTTCAGAAAGTTATTCAGCTGTGTGAGGAACACAGTCCTTCGATACTAATATGTGATGATATTGAGGCTCTCATTCCCACAGAACATGAGGGAGCTTCGCACCAAGATACTGTTTTCTTTGATATGTGTGAGTAACATAAATTTTTAAATTTTTGATAGTATTAATTTGATTGAACAAGCTATATTCGATAACAATTTGTAAGGAATTTATTTATCGGAAAAAAAAATCAACTTCTTGCTCAATTTCTCAAAACCTGTGGGTCAAATCAAAAAATTTACTCCACAAAGTCGACTCCAAATATGATGTAGATTCACTAGTTTTCCGCTTGTACGTCGAATTTTGTTACACGGCGTATATGATTATCAGATGATGGGCGAAATGGGGAATGTTGTAATACATTAAGTGGCCAGTTAACTCGGCCAATGACAGGTCATAAGCCCTGTAATAAGGTTAATTATCCAGCGCTTCTCTATGTCTGTTGAGGTATCAATAATGATCGATAACTTTTTTTATTTTAGGTTAGTATACTCTATCAGAGAATTATTGTATCAATGTGATGGAGTAAGCGTTTTAATAACTGCTGCTGGATTAGACTCAATAAATAGTGGTTTCAAAATCACCAAAGGACAAATGCTATTCCCATTTCAGTTCAGCATTCCTGAGTTATCTAAGGTAATAAATAAATGCAGTTTCTTGATATTTATAAAATACATAAAAAAATTAAAAATAATGTATGCTTTCTTTTTTATGCAGATAGAACGTGTTAATCTTTTGAAAAACATTACGAAAAATTATTTATATTATACTGCTCACATAAAAGACGATGATTATTACAAAATGGCTAATGAAACTACAGGCTTTACTGCCAGGGATTTGGTTGATTATATGAACAAGAAAATTTATAAAGCTGTTAAAGACGCAGGTGTTTTATTTTATATGTATTCTATTTTTAAGTATATCTTGGAGTTTTTTAAAAACTATTTTCAATATTGTTCTTTTACTTAATGGACATGATACTTTTCAGTGGCAAATAAAAACAAATCAATAACTTTGGAAACCAAAGACATTAGTAAAAATGATTTTAACAAGAAAAATGAAAAGGATGTTTGGGAAACTTTAGGAGGAATGAATCATATCAAAACCACATTGATAGAAATACTGTGTTGGCCCCTGAAAGTGAGTAACCAAAAAAACCATTACATACTCGTACAATGTTTTAGAATTTGTTTATATTTTAAGAAACCTTTATGACTTATCATCTTACCTTTATGTTAAAAAACAATCAAGAATCACTGCACTCGGTGTACCGATGCAGTGCCCTATGCACACATTGGGTGCGGATAAGGGAAAGTAGTAAGTAAAAGTATTTTTCAACAAGTTTTTTTTATAATGTTTGTATCTTTCAAAATATTTTACAATATTATAAATGCACTGTAATTAAATGAGTTTTATTACCTTTTCTTTTAGTATCCCGGTTTATTTCCAAAGCAGCCTGGAGGCATATTGTTATTTGGTCCTCCGGGAACTGGAAAATCTCTCATTGGATCCTGTGTAGCTAAATTTTCTCAGCTCTCCTTTATTTGTGTAAAAGGACCTGAACTCCTTTCAAAATATATCGGTCAGAGCGAGCAAGCTGTGAGAAATTTATTTGAAAAGTATGTTTTTATTCAAATACATCATAATGTTATTGATAATGTGGTAGATATTTATTTCGTTCAACTTCTGTAATAAGTTTAATGTTAGTCGTTAGTTCTCCACTATTGTGCAGTTGAAAGAAGAGAGTGTAGTACTAAAGTTTACTTAATACTACTTCATGTGACGGTTCTCATACTTCGGTCAACTTTCTGAAGTTCTTCAGTGAGAAGATTTGCAAGAGATTAGAGCTTAAATAATAATGTAAAATTTCTAAAAAAAAACATTTTAACAATGATTCAACTGTGCAATCATAATTTCATTAAATAAATTTGTTAATTATTACTTACAGATTAATAAGTAGTATGTATTTATCTATTATGATTGAAGAATGAATAACTGCACATTGTTAAAACTTTACTGTCTTAATTAACTCAATTTAAAATTATTAAAATCCTTCCAGCAACTCTTGTTATTTATTTTAATAATCTGAACCTTTCTACAGATTTCATTCGATATTTTTCTTTCTCTATGAAATTATTGTATTCGAATATATTTTGTAAAACATACGATCATTAGAGAGAACATATGTAATAGGTAATAGGTAATAGGATGTGATATTACTAAGTGGTTTTATTATCATTTTAGGGCGGAGAAAAGAAAACCTTGTGTACTGTTCTTCGACGAATTTGATAGCTTGGCACCTCGGTGAGTAATTTACACTGATGTCTCTATTATTTTTTTCCCATTTTACTAGTTTTACAGTACAATATTATATCTTTTAGACGTGGTCATGATTCCACTGGTGTCACAGATCGAGTTGTGAATCAGTTCCTGACTCAGCTCGACGGAGTGGAGGGAGCTATCAAGGGTGTAACTGTCATGGCGGCGACCTCTAGGCCTGATTTACTCGACGGTGCTTTGCTTAGACCTGGAAGATTTGACACCACAATACATTGTTCAATGCCCAATATGGTAACTATATCTGGATAGTGATTATAAAGAGAATTCTGTAGATATGATAGAGGTTATCACCTTACATAGATAATAAAAAAAACATTACAAAAATTAGTTGTTACGTAGTTTTTATTTGGAATTATACTCAATTCATAAATTGCATATAAATTGTAACTATAAAGTTTCATTTGTAATGGAAGCCAGCTAATAAAATTTATAATAAAATAATATAATTAGGTATACATGTTGTAACAAAACTCGATGTACAAGCGGAAAACCATTGAATCTACGTAATATTTGGAGTCGATTTTGTAGATTTTTTTTAAATTTGACTCATAGTTTTCGATAAAATTGAGTAAGAAGTAGATTTTTTTTTTAAATCTTACAAACTATTATTAAATATAATCTATTTTAGTCAAATCAATACTATGTTAGGAAAACAAAGGCAAATACTTAATTACAACAAGAATTTGTACAATTTTACTAAATCTGAATGAACTACTTATGAATGATTTGAAAGAAGGAAAAATATATATTTTTTTGAAGCTCAGATTCAAAAGTCATATTACAACATTCGGCTTCAAATATAATGTAGATTTCACCAATTTTTTTGGGTTGTACTACGAGTTCTGTTACTCCATGTATATATATTATTTTAAAATAAAATATGTCAAATATAAAAAAAAGAGTGAGAAATTGCAGAGTTGACAGAAGGATTTTCTGGAGCAGATCTCAAATCAATATTGTCTACTGCTCAGTTACAGAGCCTGGAAGAACAGTTGGTACGTTAAAGATTTTTTTTATGCTACATAATATATTATTAAGATAAATATCAAAGGGACAAACGCCATTTTTTGCAAAACGTTTTTAATCCTTGCATACTTTTGCAAAACTTCAACAAACCACATTTTCGAAATTTTACCAATTGTAAAATTATTGTCGGCTTAGCTGCATTGTATTGTATTTTGATCACAATTCGTTTATTGAAAAAAAACTTTTAAAAAATTCAACAGTGGCACTAGTAGTCAGTAATGAGCTCGTTTAGTGGTCAGTGTGAAGAGTTTTAACGACATGCTAGTTTTTAATTTTGATAAAATGTGTTTATTATTTTCCAATATACTAGATATTTCTACCTTTAGTATCATGGTATTATTGTGATCTTCATAAAACGATTTTTCGAAGTATTATTTTTAGTGATAGTAAATAATTTTTTCGTTATTTAAAAAAAACTTTGCCATAACTCAGTAAGACTGAATTTTTTCGTGTATTTAAAAAAAGTCACGCAGTTAAGGGTTAAATACGTACCTGCCTTGTTGCGGGTAATACCCAGTATAAATTATTCTCTATTTAAAAAACTAAGGATGTGTAAAACTAAGGATGTGAAAAACTAAAGGCAGATAAGAACTTATCGAAAGAAGCAAAATTGACAGTACACAACGGAGTTCTGGTACCAAACCTTATGTATGGTAGTGAAGCGTGGTGTTGGAAAAAGAAGGATGAAAGTAGACTGAATGCTATTGAAATGCGATCTCTCAGGCGAATGTGTGGTAAGACTATGTATGATAGGTGTACAAATGTCGAAATTAGAGCAGAGTGCAGGGCTGAGATAAGCATTATCGACAAAATCAAGAAAGAGCTTTTACGATGGTTTGGTCATGTGGAGCGAATGAGTGATGAAAGAACGGCTAAAAGAAGTTTTAATGCAAGTGTGTCTGGATGTAGAAGCCGAGGAAGGCCGAGAAAGACATGGCATAACCAAGTACGACAAGTACTTGAAAGTGGACATGTGAGAAGTCGGAATAATCGGCGTATGTGCATGAGAAGATGTATGAATGAAGAGGAAGCAAAGGAAGTCTGTCAGGACAGAGTGGTATGGCGTTCTGTCCTCTCTGCTTACCCCTACGGGGAAATGTCGTGATGGTTAGTTAGTTAGTTAGTTAAGGATGTGTTTTAAAACCGCTTTGTTTCAGTAAAACATCCATCCACATTGCATTTAATTTACTTAACCTCTGTGGTTAATCTTTGGTTACAAACGAAAAATCAACATTTTCTGCACATTACTTATATCATTAAAAGTTAGAGGTATCCGCTAGTGTAACGTCTGTTACATCACCGTTTACAAATGAACCGTTTACAAATGAACAAATGAACAGGACTGGTCTTAGAGGATATTATTTTTTCTTACCATATTTATATCGAAAACGGACAAAAGTGGTTTTCAAAACTATAATGAGTTATCATATTATTTTTATTATATTAATCTTTGTTTTGACTCAAAGAACTGTGCTAAAATATTTCCTTGGAACAGGGCGTTACACTAGAGGAAATCTCCAGTCTAATAAAATGATGTGCAGAAAATGTGGATTGTTAAAAGATGATTAGGTAAATTTAATGCAATTTAGATGGGTGTTTTAGCATCGTCACGTAAGAGTTGAAGAACCACTCGTGTATTCTTATTATTTGTAGGTACCTAGGTTACCTTTATTATCGATTCGCTCAGAGCTGTCTCAGAATGAAGACTTTATAGCTAATGACAATGTTAATTACACTATCGGATTATCAAAGCGCCGAATCGAGTTGTGAGCAGTGTGCTAATATAAACAAGACAAGATTGCCAGTGGTACAGAACCTACATATTTGTCAGCAGAACTCCACGTTAGGAACTTATAAAATATTCTTATGTACAAAATATTCTTACCGAATGCCTGCAATCCTAATTAAAACAAAAATTCACATAAAAAAGTCTGTTATAGTATAAAAGAAATAGCAATATTTGAATTAATAAGCCATTTTCATTTCATATTTTTTTCAAACGTTATCTGTAAAATATTAATCATATTTCACATGGAAATTTTCCATTAAAAAAAAACATATCAGTAAGGGTGGACAATACAGTTTACAGTTATTTGTTGATTGGTCATCTATAATAACCAATATTTTTCTAAATTTCCGCAAAGGACGACTGGGGACAAATAAAAAATGTTTTTCTTATTTTTAAACTTAAGTAATAATAATTACTCCCGAATTTATTTACATGTGATTTTCATGTTAATATTTCATGTGTGATACCTTTGACTAGCGCTGAAGCGTAAGACTGATCATCTTGCCTTCATGTAACCAATGATCAAGAAACACTGCACTTGGGTGTACCAATGCAGTGCCCTATGCACCATTGGGTGCGGATAAGGGAGAGTAGTAGTGTACATTATTCAGCTGAGAAAAATTCGAATGAAAATAGCTAACAGGACGAGTTACAAAAATAACACGTTTTTACGTGAAGTTCTTTACAAAGAAACCGTCTATTTTTTTTTTTATAGTTATTGATTTCTAAAATATTTTTTAACGTTATTGTGAATAAATCGTGAGGGTTTAAAAAAAAAATTTTTTTTACATGTATTTTAAATTTTATTTTTTATTACATATTATAATTTTCTTTTTTTTTTTTAGATCTATGAAATACCTCACTGGGCAGTGCCCGTGCTGAGGTATTCATTTACAATACTTTTTTTTTTTTTTTTTCCTTGTGGGTCGTATAAATTTATATAATACTAAACATCTATTTTGGTGGGGTGACCAACTCAAGACACCTCTCTGGGCCCATCTCATGAAGCCAGTTTTTCGCGAATAGACAAAATTTATTTTTAACTTTTTCTAATTTATTTTTAGGTGAGATACAAATTATTAGGTACAAACATTTTTTCGGTGCAAAAATCGTCGTTTCGCTATCGGTTTAAATGGTCTAGGACCTCTGTAATAGGCTTCGCGCATAGTTGCCACCTTAGTGGGGCACCTAATCTCACACCGCAAGCCAGGATTAAATAATCGTTATTCTCCCATATCCATTATTGTCAACACCGCTACTTGCAACTAACTAGCTTACTGGTACATTATTTGCCAGATAATTACAGGGTATGTATCAACACAAACCATGGAGCTCTGTTTAGAAATGAAAACCATCGCTGTTCGGTTAAAGAAAATAAAGGACATTATGATAACCATACTCAATTTGTTTCTAGACTGGAAAAATCTTATCTAGAATGTTACTAAAATAACGATTTTAACTATAGTTTCTTAACGAACTTTTACTAACAGAAAAAATCGGAACTGTCGCAAAACTATGTAGGTATACCTACACCTTTTTAAAATTGTGAAATTTAACAAAATGAACTTATTTTATGTACCTTTGCAATTGGTAAATAAACTCGTAAATTATCATTTAAGTGGTCTAGGACCTCTGTAAATTATCATCCCGCGTCCGCTCCCTATGTGGAGCATATGGATCTCACAAAGGAATTAGACAGTATTTTAAATAATTACTGGCTAGCTGAATTTTTTTATTTCGCAGGAGAGACTTAGTTCAGAAGACGCCCCACTAACCGAAAGTATAATGATGGGTAGAAATCACTTGATGGACGCTCTGGCTAATACCCGCCCATCGCTTACCTCTCAGCAACTTCTTTTCTACGACAAAATGTAAGTAGGTAGTACGGTAGTAGGTATTTCGCCTAAAGGAGCCGCTCCACTCAACGGTAAAATTATCCGGTCTGCCTGCCTGTACAGGTGTACAGGCCGAAATTTTTGTCGTGTTTAGCGGCCTTTACATATTGTTAAACTTATAAAACTGGCAGTCGGCCTGTGCGATTATTTGGTAGCTATTTAAGTGGCTATTTATGGCAAATGCAGCCGCTTATCGACATGCTCACAGAGTGAATAATGAAAGTAATTTATCAGTAATTATTTTTGTTTTCAGATACGCTCGTTTTCTAAATCACAATTTACCCGAAGAAAATTTGCCTGCTTTAGACACACGATTTAGCTCCCGGCAACGAGCTACGTTAGCATAAAATGTTGTTTTGGATTAGGTAATTTACAGTCTCGTATTTTTAAGTATAATCCAATGTTTCTATGGTTGTGTTGTAAAAATCAAATAATTAAATGTTTATTTTTGTTAATTGTGTTTTCTTCACATTGAACGTATAATCACGAATAAGAATGTAACGTTGTGTAGGCGCATGTAAACATTATGCGCCATCGACAATCTGTTCATTAGACGAGGCAATAAATTAGCCAACCTTTTCCGACAGCGCTGTTGATAAGTGCTCTTCTGGTATGAAAATTAATTCAAAGTTTCCGAGACTTGCGGGGAAATCCGCGAACGGAATGTATCGGAAGCCGAAACTTTCGCTGTAAACGGTGAATAAATCAAGCCGATTCAAGCGATTATCTCGCCATGTTTAAAGTGTGTGAACTCGGAGTTAACTTTAGACGGCATTCGATCGAGCACCGCGATAAAAATTATCCCTCCAAATTGTCAGGTTTGTTTGTGCTGGGCTCAGAAAGTCAAGAGCAGGGGCTTAAAATTAAAAAAAAATCAAATTCCAAATTCAAATGCGAAAGGTTTCTCTGCTTTTTACGGATGTTTGTATTGGGTTTTTCAAATTTATCAATAGATTGCTCTATACAATTTTATACTGAACCCAGAATCAAAAATTTTATACGATAATTCTTGTGCTCTCCAGTCCAATACAAATCTGTACCGGGCCAAAGGTAAAAAAATCGTCTTTAATCAAAGCAAAGTAACACCAAAAATAGTTTGTATTTTAAAATGGTTATCGTGTTTTGAACAGTGGCGTATTTTTAGACGCTAAAAGACGAAGAAACCATGACTCGATGACTCATTACGAGAATTGAACGAAAAAAATAGATTGAGTTGAATTTTTGACATAATGAACAAACGAACCAAATTTAAGTTTAAAAAAGTGCAAATTCCAATATGAAGACCCTTGTTTTTAATCGAGATGGGCTTGTTTTACAAAGATCCGTCAATAATGCTTGATTTTCTAATCAGGTAATATTCTATACATTTTGTACTCAATTCGTTTATCAAACGTTACGAACGGATGTTTCTTAACCGGCCCTAAATAAATCAAGAAAATAATTGGAAATGATATTGTACATTATTCATTAATAGCCCCTGACGGTTCGCTTAATGCTTACTAGTACAGAACCGCGATTATTACGCCTTGCAAACTTTCAAGTTATAAACTTTGGTGCTTTAAATGTGAAGAACACAATTTATAACAGATGTGGGGGTGGGGTAATATATCAGAATAAAGATGCTCGCGGTGTGTTTATAACATTCACAAGGGGTGTCTCGTGTCTCCCGCTAACAACCTTCTCCGATTCTAGTTTTTACCAACAGGAAAACCATTCTTGTTTGCTTACTAATTACACAATTTGTTTGAAAAATCGAATGTAAATAAAAGGGTTTACGAATTGATTCACAGAACCCAAACAACGCTCGGCTATTGTAGATATTTTCATATTACCTAAAGAAATATAATTAAACCGTATTCCGAACCAATTGTTCAGATTATTTAGACAAAAATACCGCAGCGTTGAATTAATTTATGTATTTTAAAAATTAGTGTTCATCTACTCATATTGTGTAGTTATATAATGAAAAAGGTACCTCCATAGCTCATAGGGAAAGAAACTAAAAAAATTGTTTTACTTAAAGTTTTTTGTTCACAATAATAAATGGCTGACGAAAGTTCTCATGTTAGGACGTCAAGAAAACAATATTCAGGGTAACACAGCTTTTCCTAAACATGACTCGTACAATCTACCTACGCTCGCAGCAACGTTGTATTATAAATTTAATAATAATTTACATCTCAAGCTAACAACTTTAAACTTAATATAAGAAAGGAGACCTTAATTCTCAATTTGAAACAAGCTCTTGTAATCAAATAATTAAATCTGAAGGGAAGATTTCACTGAAACTTTTCGAATTACCGACTACTCATATCTTACAAGGGTATTAAAAATCATATCAATCAAATTATAATTATTATCCAGCGCAAATACCCTTTGAAATGGTTACCAAAAATCTGAAATAAAAAAAATCCGTCGCCATCAATAATTATATAACCGAAATACAAATCTACACCTATATATAATAATAATTTGAGATACGTAACTATTATTAACATAATGAAATATAATACGATGACACGTGGATGAAAATTACGATGAAATAATACGATGAACGAATAGTGAATAAATAAAGAACGGTTAAAACGATACATGAAAGGCAAGGTTGTTTTTGCGGTCGTAATTTTTAAATATTTTATAATAATAACAATTCTTAAATTACTCACCCCATTTCCTATTAATAGTCATACAATATGTGTATTTTCGGACCCCTCACCCTTATTCATTACGCTGAAAAACATTTTCTTATTTGTAAAAAATGTATTTCCAACTTCTTTTCCTTTCACAGTTTCCTAATCAATCACGAATTGTATATTATTTATGTTTAAAAAAATGTTTTTGTTCATTTGTATTGTCAACACTCCTATACTCTATTCACCGAGTCAAGACCGGTGGACACACGGGAATCACGTGCAAAATGCGTTAGGGTAGGATTCCTAGTTTACCGTTTCCCACGATGAGACCGCGAAACTCAGAGGGTGATTATTCATGATATTCTGAGAAAAAAATCTTAATAAAGTTTTTCAAAAAACTCAATTCTAATTTCTTAAAAAAATGATTTAAAATATGAATAAAAATTCACGCGTGTAATACCGTCCATTTTTGAACTGGCTAACACCACGTGACCTGCACCAATTTCAGATATGAAATTCGAATTTTGAATGTCCGCACAAGGCAAGGCGTTCGGTGACCAGAGCGGACCCCCACTCCTCCCCGCCCACCGCCACCCCGCCACCGCTAGCATTTCAAACAGAAGCCAGTATTACATAGTCGCTTTTTATTAATACTTTTTTTAAATTAATTATTAAAAATGCCCCGGATCAAAAAACTTTATAAGGATTTTTTTCTCAGAATACCATGAACAATCACCCTCCGGAGTTTCGCGGTCTCATCGTGGGACACGGTATTTATCACAAGTTATGTAAGCAACGAGAAGTAATGTATATGTATTATAGTAGGTATACACCAGCACTGGCGGCCTCCGTAGCGTAATGGCTAAGACGCTGGACTCACGATACGGAAGTTCCGGGTTCGATTCCCGGTGAGAACACAAAAATCAAAAGTGATTTTTCTCAAGCCTGGGTGTTTGTCATGTTGTTCCCCTCTGTAATTGGGCCTCCAGTGGCCTGTTGAGATGGTTAAAAAAAAAAAAAAAAAAAAAACTTATACTACTACTACTCTCCCTTATCCGCACCCAGCTGTGCATAGGGCACTGCATTAGTACACGAAGTGCAGTGAATAATAATTGATAATTTGTTACATGGAGGCAAGATGATCTGTCTTACGCTTTAGCGCCAGTCCAATGTATCACAGATATGAATTATTTTTGTGTAAAAATTACATTCATAAAAATATTTCATGTTAATCCCATCGGGAATCGAACCCGCGACCTCACGCACGGCAGCCAAACGTGCCACGACAATGCGGACCACCTATATTATTCAATTTGAACTTTTGTTGTTGTAGGTCTGCTTCGATCTCACAAAGGAAAACCATTGTAATTGCGATTAGGCAAAACCTTATGGATTTGAAAATATAAACAAAACACTGAAGAGGTGTTTTCATTTTCCCGCCCTTATTACTTACATTTTTGATCCCCGGGTTACAATATGAGCTAATTTTTCACAAACTTACACAAATTGCCTCTAATTTTCTCATCTGCGATTCAACTAGCATTTATTCCTTGGCTTGATGAAAATGCTTTCTTTCTCTCTTTCTCCTCCTACAATCGTCGGTTCGTCCCTTTCTTGCCTTCGGAATGGTTGGAGGGAAACTCATTTTCCAGCTCATTTTATTCCATTATAACTGCGAAAAAAGTAGCAAGCTTTTATAAAATGAAAATTTGAAAGCTCCTCCGAAATAATAACGCGAGATGAGAAAGTTTGCAAAGTACTCGCGTGTTTTTCATACAAATTTGCATGTTTAAAGTTGCAACTTCTTATTTACTCAAATTCAGCATAGAAATTTTGCTCCCATCAATTTACATAGGTACTTAGGTACCTACTTGGACAGAATATTGCTTTTAAAATTTATAAATTACCTAAACAAGCATTATTTGCGTAGATTGATATTTACGATTTTTATAGTTTTCCTTTAATATTTTACAATTAAAAATCTCATTATAGACCTACCCAACTCTAATATAAACTTTAATAAAAACTTCATTATAAAATAATCCTGAACTCTCCAAATATGATTATTACTTAACTTCGAATTACGAAACTCTATTTGTTTTGGTCATACCTAGTATGAGGTCCCTAAAACGGGCAGGTCTGCCTATATGGAACCCCATTAATCGATAAATATGCAATAAAATATTATGTGTAAAATGAATACCTAAAGAAAAGACGTGTAAAAAGTTTTAATAATATTAGAAGCCCCTTCGATTTGTTTATTTTCTAGTGCAACGTATTTTTTATCTCACGCCCTACAGTGAAATAATCTGGTGAATGAAAACAAACGAGCTCTATTGGTTGTCGTGAAAAGACAAATTTAAAAGGAAAGGAAAATATTAAAACAGAAAAATGTGTCGAAACAATTCCCCATAATGGCGGAGCAACTGTTCCTTTCAGTCTTTTTCTCTTCTGAATGTGTGACTGATTTCTGAATTTGCATTAATTCTCCCTTGAATACATTAATTAGGGAGAAAAATCTGAATAAATGGAGTTTACTAAGGATGAAAAAACTTCCAGTTCTTTCAGGCGGACATTGTAGTCGCTGCTATGTCCATTTTGTAATAACAAAGCTAGGGTCTAGTAACACAAAACTTTTTATTTATTTATTAAATATGATTAACAGTGTGTTCTTAGAATTATTACATAATGTGAGGCAACCCTTGGTTTCTACTGTCATCCGGCGAAGGCGTTTCGGCTGGCTAGGCCATAAAACTACGTATGCCTGCCGAGAGCCTTAACCATGCTTGCCTATATAAAAAGAGGTAAAGTTTTGTGCTTGGATATGACTTCCAGTATCAGGTAGGTACCAACTTAAAAACTTCAGGTTATTAATGACTTTATAAATACTTATTTATGTTTAAGTTTTTTGAGCTGAATGATGAGGAAGAGGAAAGAATGTTCGGGATCGGATATTTTGAAGAAATCTAGTAATGTTATACAGGGTGTAACCAAACTCGATGTACAAGCGGGAAACCAGTGAATCTAGATCATATTTGGAGTCGAATGTGTAATATGACTTTTTAATCTGAGCTTGAAAAAAATTTTTTTTTCTTCTCACAAAAGTTTTTATAAGTATGGCAGATTGAGTAAAATTGCTCAAATTCTTATTAAAACGTGTTTTTAATTTTGTTTTCTTTATGGACAGTATACATTTGACTAAATACACGATATTTGATAATAATTTGAAAAAAACAAACTTAAAAAAATTCTACTTTGTACTCAATTTTCTTGAAAACTAAGGGTTAATCAAAAAATTTTACTCTACAAAATCGACTCCAAATATGATGTAGATTCATTGGTTTCCCGCTTGTACATCGAGTTTTGTTACACCCTGTATGTATAATGGGCCCAGGTGGAACGAATGTAGCAAAATAATGTGTAAATACTGAGATTTTCGTTTGTTTTACTCCGTTTTCCAATTGCCTCCATATCTGCTTCCCAAAATGTCCTACAACCTACAGTGATCAGTGGTCAACACTGCTGTTTTTCCAAATCAAGTCTTCGTCCCGTAGTTTTGACTCAAACCAAAGAATTTTTATCAAAAATTGAGTGGCGGAAACCTCATGCCTTATAAAATTTGTAATCATTGTTTAAGTTGTGTAATTTATAACATATTTTGTAATAAAAATGGTTTCGTCAATAAAAAATAATTCTCAAGCAATTTTAAGACACTGAATCTCAACATACAGTGTTTATCACTGACACGGCAGGGGTGGCGTTTGAAAATGCCTGTTGTATTTCGATTAGTTGGAAAGTTGGAAAAATGCCATTTTATAGCCGGACATTTTCCTTATCACCTATTATGAGCGCATTCAAAATATTTAACGATTATTGCTTCTTTTGAGATTTGGAAAGTAGGTACATCTCGAAAAATCATATTTAAGTCAGCGGTGGTGAGCGGTATTTATATATTTATAATTAATTATACATTAACTTAATTTTATGTATCTAGGTTCGCCTAGTGCTGTAGTGGTTGGCGCGTTGGGATACCATGCATGAGGTCGCGTGTTCGATTTCCGGACGGATTTTATTTATTTATTTCATATGCACGGTACACTGTACCCTTTACAATAATAAGAAAAATAAGATTAAGAAAGTACACAATAACATAAATATCAATAATAAAGAAAATATAACAAGATATATATATATTATATACAGATAATAAAAGAAATTACTATAAAACAAATATATAAAATACAAAAACAAAAAATGGGATTAAAATTACATTTTTATTAGTTTAAATAAATTAGTAAGTAAGAAAAAGCACATTCAATTATATGCATCGGGTCCGACAAGCAAGCAAGCAATGCACCCCTAAAACATGACAAGGACACGCTGAAAAAATCTAGTTTTGTGCTATACTCATTACCTATTTATGTAGCCGGTTGAATAAAGAATATTTTTTATGGTTCGAGTTTAATTTGGCAACATTAAACAATGATTGTAGCCTGGTGTTTCTGTTGGGGACACGTAAATTTACCAGTCCTAACAACTCAGGACAGTCAATAAGACCATTCAATATTTTAAAAAGAAAGAGCAGATCAAACATAGAAAATATTTATTTTTATTTGATTTTTCATTTTTTTATGTTCTGGACTGGTGTTAATGCGTGAGACTGATCATTTGTCTTCGTGTAACAAATGATCAAGATTCACTGCCCTTGGTTTACTAGCATGTCGAGATAAAAATTCTGATTGATACATGCTACAAAGATTCCGAATTACATTTCTGGTGAGTACATAAATTAAAATTTTTTACTCAAGCCTTGTGATTGAATCTTTATTTGTAATTAAGCCTCCTGGTATGTTGTAGTTATAAAAAGTAATATAAATTGAATTAAACATAAATAGTAAATAGGTATAAAGTTAAATTATAATTTTAAATTTTTATAATATTTAAAAAAATTAAAAAATCAGATAAATAATATGTGCATGTGCATATATATATAAGATTTTTCCATAAAAAAAGAGGGTTTCAAAGAAGCACCTACCTTCAGACTACCTACTCATTTTACAGAAATCATAATACATATAAAATAATTTACCATATAAAGTTCTCATTTATTAACAATAAAAACATTGATAAAACAATTCTAGAGTATCTATTTTTCAATTGAATCTGAAAATCAAATTGAAATTATATAAACAAATCAGTTTTTAAAAGGTTTTGTATTAAAACTCGTTGAAAAATCAATATGATTATTCTCGCATTTTACTCGGAATAAAGATTTGAATGTTTGTTTCCCCAAAACGCGACCTCTTCCCATTTTCTTTTATTCAGCACAAAAAGGAAAAAGCGCGGTTAATATCTATTCCGTTGTGTCACGTGCCACCCAGCCCCGGTCCCAGTTCTCTCCGGGTACGGCGCAGGAAGCAGCGCTTGATAAGCCCTTCATAATGGTCCCGAGCGCTGATAAAGACCCTCCTTTCTCTCCAGTCTTAAGCGCCGCCATCACCTTTTATATGCCAAAGAATGGAACTATATTCTCCCGAGCTCTGAAATCAGAAAGTCGCACGTGACATCGTAAGGGCGGAATTCCCAAGCCCCGAACGGCGCTAGCGTCCCGCAGTCTGGCAACACTTACGCCGTTCCGCGCGGGAAAACCAACCCTGTGTTTCGGCGTTTGGCGCGAACGACTTTTAATGGCGAGAGGCGTGATTTTTGTTTTTACGTTCTTACCGCTCAGAATAGAAAGAACGTACCCCGGGCTCTTGTTCACGATAAAAAGAGAAGACACAGATAGGTCGTCTTTGTCGTTTACAAAGGGAGAGCAGATATCTATATCGTCGGCGGGTGTGAGGGTGTTCTTATCTTTGCAAAGGTTGCGTTTTTGTGATGGTTGGCGTTTTTAGAAGCTCCGAGTCATTGCGGGTTTTCACATAATTGACAGTTTGACAGAGCGAACAATAAAAACGGAGTAAATCGTATTATTATCAGGAGTACCAATCGACCTTTACAGCAGATCGTTTATTTTAATATTTCGTATAATTTTGTATTTTTATGTACCGCGTAGATTACTCTCTTTCGTTTTATGTTTTGAAAAAATGAAATTGAATTAAACCCTAGTCTATAAAAATACAAATTTGGTGATGTTTCCAAAGCATAATACAGTTATTTGGTACCTACGTAGGTACTACGTACCTATCAGCAAAGATTTCAATTTAAAAAATAAGTTATTTTACATGAATTGAATGCGATACTTAAAAAAAAATTTAAATGGGAGTTAGGTACATTTATTTTTTACCTTGTTCATGATGTACAAGGTTTATATTTGATCAAGTGGATTTTCTTTCATTGACTGTACCAATTGATTATTCATAAATTGTGTCAGGATCAAGCGGGATACATCTGGTGTGGAACAAAGGGAACTTCTCCGCATTTGCCTGAGATGATGAGAAAACCACGGAAAATTCATTACGAAGAAGGCGGACTATTGATGAACATCAACAGTCTTCCGATCAACTTGAAGAGTGTTCGGCATTTTGTGTCCTATTTTTGTTTATTTTATTTATTTCCTTCACTATATTTATCACGTGAATGTGATATTATTAACTGTTTATCTAGTCAAAATAATAGGTAAATAATGTTAGATCATTGATATTAAATATTATTACAATATGACCTAAAATGATAATTATTCGCTGAAAAGATTTTTACTGAATGTATTGAATAACTCGTAATCCAAGTATAGCGAAACAATACATAATTACTCGTTTATTAAGGTCAAAGAGAAAGAAAGTCGTTCACATCTTCCCTAAAGTTTCTTGTGCGCCGCTAACAGCGCGGTGTAATGCATAGAAAAGCAATTAATTGACAAAAGGAAATTGATTACGAAAATGCCGGTTTCCTGGTCGAAATGGAAGGCGAACATCTCGTACCACCCAGTTTAGTAATGAATCAGATTGACTGTGATTGTTGTGTACAAAATGGTCGGGTTACCGCAAATATTTGCCTCATTTACAGTTAAGTAACGACCAACGCGGGTTTCCATTGTACAGAATAATTGGATTGGATTTTGTCACTTTCGTTACGAATGAAGAAAAGCTACCCCACCACTTCATCATAACACGGGTGTTCTGAAAGGAACGTAGCAGATTCAAAACCTTCAATCTATATTATTGCTTTTATTAAAATTTCTTTACGAAACTTTTTGCAATTAATATTTTAATTATTTCATACCGGATAAAATGGCACTAAAGCAAATTATTTCGCACTATGCGAAGTATTCGCAGAAACGAAAAACAATTTAATTGCTAAGGTTTTGTGGGGTAATGAAAAAACTTTTTCTTTTCAAAATACGAACAAAGCTGACAAATATGAAAACAAAAAAAATAAGAAATGATCGTAACTGAGTAATGTCAGTAAAACTTGTATTTTATTATTATTGACCAGTCATTTGATTTGGCTCATATTTTTGTGTGCGCTATGCAAAACATTTTCCATTTTCTTCACAGAAACTTAGAAACAATAATATTATAAGAGTATCCTTTGTGTATAAATAGGTACATATATTTTTATATGATTAGTTTTCTAAATTGATTTTGTAGGTACTTACTTGGCGAGGTAATTATTGATAGGCGATGAATAATGTTAAAAATGAAAGTTAACGGGTTTTATACCTTATACAAGCCTACCTATATAAATATGTAGTTAAATGTTTACTTTTAATTGCAAATTTTAAATATCAATGAACGTTTTATTTTCATGGACTTAAGAACGCCCTGTATCGTAATGGGGTTATCCACAACCTCCCAGCTCTTCTACAAATGGCATTCTATTAGCAAATTAAACGTTTTTGACACATTATAACTCGAATTCATTTTTAAATTGATCGGAAAGTAAATTGTCAGATTTTAAAATGAGTTTGTTGAAGGGCTGTGATTACTGATTACCAGCACCGACTACAATGGAACAAAATTTTACCAGTTAATGAAATTGAAAAATGGTTTGTTGGTTTGGAAATTTAATTAAATGATAGGGTTTTCGATAAAGGTAACACATAATCATGTATCTGCAATCACGTATGTTCTAATCAGTGTTTATTTATTATAATTTGATATTAATTACGTTTTAAATAATTTGTTTATGGTGAATAAATGAATGTTATCATTGTAAAATATGTTACATTTGTAAAAGTGACATTCGGAAATCTAACCGCTACATATACCTATAGTAAATATCTAAATTGAACCGGTAAAATCAAATAACTGATTGATTTAAGTCATCGTATTTTACAATACCCGAATAAAACTAGTTAGTGTATTCTAGTCAATGCGCGTGGCCAAGATTAATAGTATAAAGTTATTAATAAAAAATACACGTACCTACCTAGGTTCTTTATAAAAAGATCTATTTAGTATCTACATAATGTTCGACCAAACTAAAAAACAATATCAAAATATAATACAAGTCGAGTGGTTAGATTCGCGTACTCCATTTTAGAATATTTAGGTTTGAATCCCACTCCACCATAACGTTAGACATGTTTTCTACTTTCCATCACCGTTATCTCCAACTTTTTGAAAACATGTCTGATATCGAAATATTTGGGCAGGTATTACTTTATACCGTATGAACTGAAATGCTTTTTTTTTATTGTAAAGAAGAACTTGATTGTCTACTGTGGAACGTCGTCAAAATTATGCTAAAAATACTCAATTCACCACTTAACTTACTACAAAACCATCATTCCATTTCCCTAAAGGAATTAGCGCCACACCATTACATCCTGGAGCATTTTTTTAGGTTTTTTAGTCTTCTTTTTAACCCCTTTTTATGGTAAAAAGTTCCTTTGGAAACAGTGATGTAACAGCGCGTACACTAGCGGAAAACCCTATCTTTTAATGAAATAATGTGCAGAAAATGTTGTTTTATCCTCTGTTGCTATTGGATTTTATTATACTTATATTAAAAAGATGGCTAAGTGAATTGAATGCAAGGATATTTTAGCACAACCACGGGGGTCCCGGGTGCTTAACATAAACAAACATCGAGATCAAATTCATCACTTTGTATAGAAAATCATTGCCCTAAACATACGTTAATTTCTTCGCTGGCAATGATTTTCTATACAAAGTGATGAATTCGTTTTAATTGTTTGTTTATGCTAATCACCCAAACTATTGACGTACTTACCTATATCAGACAATACTCAAATAAACAAGGCGTCTGATTTGAGAAATTATTTAATGAATTTTCTTCTCCTGGCTAATTTCCATATCACCTCCCATCTCCCCCGGCCCCATACCAGTGCGCAGTGTAGAGTGTTCCGGTCCGTGTATTATAACATTACAGGATTGTAGCGTGTTTCGGGATTGGGCGCAAATTGGCGTTAAATGTCCCCCGCTCTCCGGCTTGTGACGTTCGCCATTTTATAATGCGATTTGGTGCCGATCGTTCCGGCGCTGCCCGCCGGCGGCGTCTCATTACCGTTCTGTGTTGGTCGTTTTGTAACTTGTAACCCATCGTTCTCTGTGCTCCTGGTGACTGCCAGAAATTTGCTGCCATGGTCTACTGCGTCTTAACACCTAATGATGAGAGTTGCTATCAACATTATGGATAATAATCGTCTGAAGCATTACTACCTCTCCTCAAACCTTTAATACATCCTTAATTCATCCTCTTCTCTATCCCTTTCTTTCCTTCCAGTACTCCATTTCCCGATGTAATATTTTAGTGTATTAATATTGTAAATTAATAATGTAATTTTTAAACTTTATCTCCGCACCATTACAATAAATAATTATGACCAAAACAACTAACTAAGGTTTGGTTGGAAGATATTGCTTAAAAGCAGTTAGCCCGCCCTTGTACTTGTACCCTCTGTAATTATACAGGAAGTTTTAAATAAATAAATAAATAATTGTAAATTGGTTTGTCCGCCTCATGATGTAGTTGTTGGCACGTTGGGCTAGGTACTATAAGGTCACCGGCTTGATTCCCGTGGGGATCAACATGAAATATAAATCTGGGGGTTTATGCTAGAAGTGCCTATGTGAAAAAAGTGCATTGTTCAGGAGAGGGAATTGATTGTTTCTTATAAACAATAGGTGTTAATTACTTTTAACATAATATATACATTATGATTCTTTTCTTGAACACCTTTCAGTGGCTGACATAGGCACATATAGCATTAAAAGAATGGTAATTTATGAGTGGTTTCTGATACCTAACGCATTTTGACTAAATCTGACATAAGGACTTCTAGCACTAACCCCCAGAAATGTACCTTGGACTGGCACTGAAGCGTAAGATAGATCATCTTACCTTCCTTTAGAGTAAGTGGAGTAAACCCCATTAGGTGAGGATAAGATAATGAATAAACGAAATAATCCTTTCTTCTTCTTCTTCATGTAAATGTTGATTTGAAGAGATAGTACGCCTTTTGGTGGTGACATACTACATAATGTATCTATATGTTATAAATTTTATGACCATGACCAATAAAGAACATCTATTATTATTTTTTTAATTTAAAAAAAAAAAAATTTTTTTTAAGGTGTTTCTTTATGGTTCTGCAGTCTCGTATTTGACCTGCACTACCGGTGACTGCCAGAAAAACTTGGTGCCATGTCCACTGTCCACCGCAATGTTCCTAAAATAGGAACATGTACAGCAAAATGATCACTGGTCACTTAAATAAAAATAATTAATCACTAATGTCTTTTACATAAGAATCAAATTAAAAGGATATACGGGTAGTATTGATCTAAATTGGTGTCATATCAGAATTATCGTCCTCAAACAGAAGTCAATCAAAAATATTGTCTAGTATCATAATGATATTCTTACGGTGTTAGGTGTATATCTATATCATAGGGTATAATATAATATCATAAGCATAATATCTAATATCGGAAGTGTCTTACAGTTCAGTTGAAAAAAAAAACAGTAAAAAATCGCACATTTGAATTGAAGTATATGTATTGTCAAAATGGCGTAAAAATAAATGTTATTGTCAAAATGGTGTAAAAAATATTTACCGTAGTCACATGAAGAGGAAACATGACTTTGTGTGTATTTTGGCATTTCCGGCTCTGCTAGAATGGCATACCGATATTCGACGGTCCTCCCCGCCAGCGCACCCTTACTCCTTTTTACATCGACCCTCTTCTCCGATAATCCTAAACCACCCTTCACAGATCACTAAACTCCGAGTGGACAAATCCTCTTTTTACAGTTTATCATAAACAGCCGCTTCGTTGAATTTCTTTTGTTACAACTATTTAAGGGATGTATTTTTATTTAATTTAAATTTCAAAACAGAAGTTTTTGGGTGTTTTGAAAATTGTGTACTTTTCAGTATTGACTTTTTGTTTATTGACTCTACGTACGAATGATCATCCTACGAAATATCTAATAATATTTTTATTGAATAATATATCTACAAAATAAATCAAATGAGTGTAACTGTTAAAAACGGTTCCTTTCAAAAGGAAATAATACATAGAGAACAACAAATAGAAAACAAGAAAACGCCTAACAATAAATAAAATAAAAACTGTTGATAAAGCTCGCTAGTGTAGCTTCGTGTGATCGACTTCGTACATTCAGCGCCGGGAATGTATTTATTTATTCAATAAAAAAGCCTTTTTCAAAGTAGGTTCTGTTCTTTATGTAAGCATAAAGCTTACGAATTGGTGGGGAAACGCGGAATGTTCCACATGCATTTGTGTTGGAGGTTTTTTTAAGCTTTTGTCGCTCGCAGACTGGAGCTTTCATGGAAGATTTTGTTTTGGAGTGTGAGAATGTGTGCAATTGAATTTGTGGCAATAGGATTTTGCGCTGGATACACACACACACAAAAATACGTTATATGTAGGTATTATGTGAAATACTTTTGAAATACACGTATCTTGTCAAACGGATTAATAAATAATATTCTAAAGTATTGAAATCCTTTGAGGCACATTAAATCATTTCTTTACAAAAAATAACTTAATATCAGGATAATACTTAGAGAAAAATAATACTTTGTATAAATAGATAATATAAAATACAAACATCCAGGTTGTAATTAATATTGTATGTAACTGTTAAAATTAAGTAAGCATGATTATTTTTACAGAAAAGAGTTTTTGAAATGATTACCCAAAAACTTTAATTTTTTTTAAACGTTGAAATGAAAAATAACCATATAACACATAACATATCTATTTAACTATAAAATTCAGAGAATCCAAGATTCCAATCTTCAGAGTCCAAGTGCTTAAATATAATTTGTAATTTCAAACAATTTAAAACAGTTATTTTTGTAATATAATGAAAACAATCTTTGATTCTGTATTAAGCGTTGCCAATTTGAGAATGCTTGGTGATATTTATGACTAGCGTATAGGCTAGGGTTGGTTACACGGAGAGGTGTAATAGCCAGCAGAGGCGGTTCTCGTCGCATTTCAATAGGCCCGTGTAATGCCCACATATCGAGTGCCGACCCTGCTCCCGTCATATGTTATTACGTCCAACACCCAATCCGTCCTTTTAGTAGTGTATCGGAATATATCCAGAACTTTTGGATTCAATATACCGAGTGATTTGAAAAAAAAACATTAAAGAACTTTTTATTAATTGGTTTGGTTTTTAAGAAGAGTTGCACATTATCAATTACTACATAATTTTCACTGTTTGAGGTAAAAAAAAAATACAAAGCTTTTTCTGTGTAAAATCTTTGATCATCTAAGCCAATTTTCCCAGCTTACATGCTAGCAACTTGAACATAAAATAAATGAAGACAAATAAAACAAATTAAGACAGTGCACATTTTTTAAAGTCTCATATGATTTGTTATGGAATTCTCAAAATCGTACATTTATGTTGTATATTGTAGCATTAGGCGCAAAACTATATAAAATAAAAATAAAATAACTATTGATATCAAATACCTACATTTATTACATGTATTTTTCCCATGAGTAACATATAACTCATTATGGGCCTTAAAATAATTACATTTATGATAACAAATTCATATTTCCATTTTCGTTGGTAGGACAGTTGAAACTAGTTATTTGTTATCGTTTATTGTGTTGCTGTTTTCCATCTAACGCAGAGTGATCCAAAAAGAAATAGAAAAATTGACAATCTTTTCGCAGCTTAAAAGTATGAATAGATACAATTTCGCATACACGCGCCATGCAAAAAAATCACCCTTTATTGTCAATTCATGTGTGCCAGATAGAGTATTGAAGTGTATTCCTATACGATCGTCTCACACAAAACGGGATATTTAGATGAGGCATTTATTTGGGAACATAAAGAGCCTTTAAAGCTTTTTATGCTTCGATTTATTTGGCATTATGCGGAATTGATATGGCGCTTTGTCAAAAGCCTTTGAGTGGTGAGCCTTCGGAGGGACATTTTCCCAAAGTATGCGATAAAGATGTCGTCTTATGGCTTTTCTGTACAGTATAATGTGATAGTAAACTTACCATTGTCAAATTGAATTTCTCCGAGAAAACGAACTCTATTGACTACGCAAATTCGATGATGAGGGATTTTCTTATACTCGTAAGTAGTATACCTACCGAAAAATCTCTTTTGATTCTAAATTATGAATTGCTTATGCCAACCATTCTAAGATTAAAGTGGGATGAAGGGCAATTAAAAATCCACTGCGCTTTATCCAAGTTCAAGGCTTGTACAAATCACAAATACGTAAATATTACGATAAATTACGTTGTACACGAAATAAACGAAACATTGTGTTGATAAATAATTACACATATACTAATACACGTAGGTTGTAGGTATCTACTTTGTGCTTAAAGTATTTTTCTTGATTAAACCAATAAACTGTTTAACAAAAAGCAAAACCATAATGTTGGTATTACACTAAAATACTTTTGTATTTGAAAAAAATTGTTTTGTATTTTATATATACTTTTGTATTTTCTTTTTAAAGTAATTACGTCGATAGTTTTTAAATAAACAATAATCAATAATCTATTGCATTCATTCCATCATTGAATCATCTATCGTTATTCAATAATCCATCCAAAAAAATATTATGTAGTGTTATCTCTTTGTACTGAAGTGAAAAGAAAAGGAGTAACTAGTGTTGAGTAAACCTTCTCCACCCTCTATTCCAGTGTCCGTTGATTGGTAACTTAATTACGTTGCTTTCTTTTCATCTGACCGACGCCGGCGCTTCAGTCGGACCTTTGATAATGTATCGGGAATCTGGCATAATTCTTTTGTTATGAAATGCTGAAAGAAAATTAGGTTTGTAAAGCTATTAATATAATGAAAATTAACTATGATTTAATTTTGAAAAGCAGCTTTATTTATTAATATTGTTATATTATTGCCATTAAAGAAGTTTCAATGATTTTAAGTATCTAATCCGTCCTGTTTCATGTAATTAATACAACTGAGACACTGCAAAAATTGTACCTTTTCAAGACTATTTTCTATTAATTATTTTTTTTTAGTACCTTGCTGAAAGTGTTTTAAATATGTTTTTTTTTTTCGATAAAATAATAAAAAAATGCACTTATTAATTACAATCTGAGCCCTGATTCCGTCTTAGTGGTAAATATTTTAAACAAGTCTCATATAATATCTTGTTTGAAATAAATGCTACTATGATGTCCAACAAAACACTAAAATATTTATGTGGACCAATTAGCTAATATCATGTCATTTCGTTTCCAGTATTTGATTAGGAAAAGTTATTAGCCACGTCCAAACATGTAAGAAATTCCTATATTTATTATATTCTGTTGCGTCCTTGTGTGTAAACATCCATAAGAATTTAGGTCCACTCTATCGGTATACTGTATTGGGTGAGAGAGATATATATATCTGTGAACGGTGTTTCGTCACTTATTGCTCTGTAAACATTGGTCCATTGATACCGCCTTAACTTAATTGTGAACTTCCACTCAGGATCAGAGACTGAATGTCTGTTGAGGAAATTCCTTCACACTATTTATGTCTCCCTGCCCCATACTTCCTAAGGAAATACGTTTATTTAGACCCATTCTCCTTCTGTAATGAAAATAAATTCTATTTATAAAAGTTGCCACGTAATATAATATAATATTATATCGATATTCATAAATGTTGTGAAATTTTTAAAATGGCAATAAAGTTAAAGATAAAATATTTTTTTTTTAAATAACAAGTTTATTCAACAATAAAGATGTTACTGTTATACATGTTAATTTTAGTGCCTAATAACACTAAGATTTTTAGTAATAATTTTAAATTGAACCAATTTTTTATGAAAATTAATGGAAATTTCTTTTTTCATTCACACATAAAAGACTGCCTATCTGTTAAAATTTAAATATAAAATTCGCAATTTTATTTAGATTTGATTTCTATAACACAATAACAAAAAATACAGCAAAAATCCAATTAATCTTTATGCTAATAAAAAACAGAATTTCGTTTCCGAGCTAAGTCGTAAAAATAAAATGATTAAAAGCAATTATGATGAAAAATAATAACGTGAAAAAGTAGTTTCCTTTTTAAAATTGTGAAAATAAAAAGAGTTATGAGAGATGATGAGATAATAAGAGAGTATGGTAGATGAGAATTTGATTAAATTAAATTAAGCAGAATACCTGACGGAAGAAAAAGGTTATCCTCTTTTTCCTTCAGGACGATGTTTACCAGTGCCGGCAATTTAATTATATATTTATGTTTTACGACCTGAAAATGAAAATATGAGAAATAACAAGTTTTCAGTACATCAATGTATGAAGAATATAGTGGCCTAATTATATAATACGATTCTTAGTTTATTTAAACAACAATGTTAAAAAGTAGAACCTTCGAAGGTTTTTTAGTTAGGAATACTTTTCTGCGAATTCAGTAATTTATTTAAGTGAGCTAGACAAATAATTAACAAAATTACACGTTTGTTACAGAACCAAAAATAAATTTTATATATGTATCATAATTTTGTAAATATATGTTATTTAAAAAAAATATAATGCTTTATAAGATTTTACCTACTTTTACTCTATTTCCACGATACTTTATTTTACATTTTTTCAAAGGTTTATTATAATAGATCCAATATTTGTAAACTTAATTAAGACTAATCATGTTTGTAATCATCTTGCATTCATGTAATAAATTATCAATATTACACTGCACTTAGTGTACACTTGCATAGCGTCTTCCCATATATTAAAAAAAAAGCATTTTTATTATATTGATCATGAATCTTCTCAATTTATTTTATTTTTATCATTTTTTTTTTACATAAAAAGGGAATATGTGATATTGAATATGATATTTGCACATATTTCAATTTGTTAATAGCTACTATTTCCAATAAAGCCTAAACGGCTTGAAAATAGGAATCAAGTCGTGTCGAAGTGGGGATTGGAACCGAGGATCTCTGGGCTCAGAGACCGCGACGCTACCTCTGGGCCACAACCCGTTCAATGCTTCTACGATGTAAAAATAAACTATATCGATCTTCCTGGATTGGTAAGGACTCGCCTAAAAGGTTCCAGATCCTCGTAGGTACACCGAAACTTCCAGAAAGAATGTCCCTTTTATAAATACGCGAGTTTATTGATTCAGTAGCAAGAATTCGTAAGAAGAAGTTAACAGTAGTAGATACCTATCTGTCTACATAAATAAAAAACTTATTATTATATAAACAGGTGTACCTACAGATAAGTGCAAATAGATCTTTTGTTTTAAACTACTTTTTTTTTTTTTAACACGTCAACCAGTTTCGGAGACACTACTCCTTCATCAGGGCTTTGTATAATTACGCGATTATACAAAGCCCTGATGAAGGAGTTGTGTCTCCAAAACCGGTTGGCGTGTTAAAAAATAAAAAAGTAGTTTAAAACAAAAGTTATTTAATTTCATAATTATGGAAAACTACAAAGTGAGTGCTACAAACATTGAGTTAATGCAAATAGTTAATGTTTGTAAATTATAACAATTTTTAAATAAACGTATAAATATTTCTAATAACTATAACATACCCGAATATTTCAATTTCGATAGTTGGTTCCTGCACTGTGTTCCTGTTTCTATTTATTACTGGATCCTCACCTGTTCCCGTATAACAGAACTAGATAGGAGGAAGGTAATTGGATTTCCAGGAGACCAGGAGACGCTGAAGATGGGCCGCCTGCAGCTCGTCTAGCGACAAAGATTAAAATCCTAATATTAAATAATAATCCAATTAAACGGCAAAGGAGTCGCTTCACTTGCACTACAGGATAGCTTTCACGCTTACAGGTGCAATCATTATAATGTGCCCTATTAAGATGAAAATATGTATAATAATATCATTTACGTGATATTTTATAGTATTTATTTATTTTATTTTATTTATTCTTTGTATAAATTGTTGGCCTCGTGGTATAGTGGCAAGCGCGTTGGACTATCATATTGCATCGAAATAATCCAGTATCAATATTAAAAAATGTCTGCTCAATAGGTGTATAAAAAAAGGTAATCTCCGCTAATTTATCGCCCTATCGCCGCAGAACATAAAATCCATAAAGATTATGAAATAGTTACTAGTAAATGCGATCTCTCAGGCAAATGTGTGGTAAGACTATGTATGATAGTTGTACAAATGTCGAAATTAGAGCAGAGTGCAAGGCTGAGATAAGCATTATCGACAAAATTAAGAAAGGGCTTTTACGATGGGTCATGTGGAGCGAATGAGTCATGAAAGAACGGCTAAAAGAAGTTTAAATGCAAGTGTGCCTGGATGTAGAAGCCGCGGAAGGCCGAGAAAGACATGGCTTGACCAATTAAGTCAAGTACTTGAAAGTGGTCATGTGAAAAGTCGGAATAATCGGCGAATGTGCATGAGAAGATGTATGAATGTAGAGGAAGCAAAGGAAGTCTGTTAGGACAGAGTGGTATGGCGTTCTATTCTCTCTGCCTACCCCTACGGGAAATAGCGTGATGGTTAGTTAGTTAGTTAGTTACTAGTAAATATTCATATTAATTAAGTAGAGAAGTTAGAAAATAAAACTGGTTTAAAAAAGTGAACAATATAGTACGCATTATTTCATACTCAGTGAACGTTTTCTGCTATTAATTTATATCCTAAAAAACAACAGGCGTCGGCATCGACGAATAAATACGCAAAATCGTAAAAACTATGTAGATATCATGCATCATTTCTCAGTTCCGCTATATTTTGTCTTGTCGTGTACATAACTACAGGGTGGGTTTGGGGCCATAGGGTGGGTGTAGACTGCCGACCTACAGGGTGTGTAGAGCGTGGAAAGAGTAACAGAGCGACGTGCAAATTTACACCCTTTTGTGAGGGACGTGTGTCGGCCGCGATTTGTGATTGTTCCCTCTGGAACGTGTTTCGCATGCGGCATCAGGAAGGGTACCACGTGGTGGTGCTAGGGGTGGCAGAGGGGAGGGGGGGGGGAACGGACACGGGGCAAGTTGGCAATCAGATGACGAAGAAATTTATTCAACTTGAATAATGTTCAAATTGACGCTGAAAGCCCCAGACCAAATGACAAAAGAGACTCAAAGAATATCAATGACCCAAATACGATGTTTATTTGGTAATTTATTTATTCATAATTTTTTTTATTTTTTCTAACGGGCATAAGGCCGCGGGTTCTATTCCCGTAGGAGGTAACATGAAATATTTATTTACATGTGATTTTCGTATTAATATTTCATCTGTAAAAGACTGGTACTTAAGCGTAAGACTGATCATTCTACCTTCATGTGTTAAAAATTATCAAGATACGCTTACTTGGTCATTTGGTTTACCAGTGCAGTGCCCTATGGACCGTTGGGTGCGGATAAGGGAAAGTAGTAGTAGTTTACACAAAACTTGGGTATTATAGATAACGGATGATTTATATCTTCATCATATTAAGGGCAGGTTGGAAGGAATTGAATTGGAAGCTACATAGCAAAAGCCCCATGAACAGCAAGGCAATTGGAAGCTACATAGCAATAGCCTCATGAACACATGATTAAAAAGTTATTAAATTGAAAGTAGGTACATACGTAAAATAATAAAAAATAAAAGTTATTTAAATTCGTGATCTAAAATTTTATAGGTTCAATTATAACAGTCAATACTTTTCAATAGTTGAACTAGCGTCTTATAAAGAAAATGCGTGTAGTAATAAATGAGGTGGGTGTAATAAATATCTGTGTAACTAATACATCGTAGTAACAAAAATATTTATTTATATCAGAATAACTTTATTTTTTCGTGTCTGTTGAAAGTGCGTTAACTATTTATAAATGTCAACAAATCAAAGACATTCAAAGAAGACTATTTCTATAGTTATGCTAATAACACAATGCGTGTTCTGTTTGAGAAACGTTACACCAACAGTAAAAACTGTACCAGACCATTTATTCTCAGAAACAGCGATTGTCACCCAAAATAATAACACATGATAAGTGATATAATAAAGGCTCGTATGTGCCATGTCAACAATGAGACTTTCATTGTGTTCGGGGTGGAATCCAACCACGAAAAACGGAGGAGAAACTTTATAAAAAAGGGGAATGGATCCAGAAACAAGTAGAGAGGATCTCTTTTTTATGTTTTCTCCCTTCTGTTTAGTTCGTCGCGTTTCTACTTCGCGATTCAATGGAAGTTTTGTGTTTGGCCAATCCAGGTCGCATTTTATGTCGCTTATCAGGCAAATAAACGCGAGGAAGTTGCGTTGTTTTGTTCCTTTACCCTTATCACACCTCCTGCCTTCGTTATACAAACGCGTCCTTTGTAAGGTATATTTTTATCTCGCAATGTTTAAACTTAAGGAGACAATCGATTGTCTCTGCCTGGTTTTTTGTTGAAGTACTAATAGAAGCCCTTGTTTACAATGTGCATATGAAGTTAACCCCAAATAAATACATTTGTAAACAGGTAAATATGAGATAACTGGGACACAGTACCTACGCAATACACAATAAAACTTAATATTGTATCATCTATACATTCGCTCTTTCTATCATATTTTGCAATTTGAAAAAATGTATACTAAATACTGTTGCTACCACTTTCCCTTATCCGCACCTAATGGTGCATAGGGCACTGCATTGGTGCACTAAAGCGAGTGTTTCTTGATAATTTATTACATGAAGAAAAGATGATTAGTCTTACGCTTCAAAATCAGTCCAAAGTATGAAATATCTACTACTAAAATAATATTATCTATTTCCTTTTTTTGTCCCAGATTGTAGAAATTCAGCACAAAGAGTACATAACATTAATAATATACATATATTATAATGAATTAGGATAAATGGAAAACTGAGTAGGAAAAAAATACCTTGAATTCCTGAGTAATTTATTTTAGATAGATATTGTAGTATTTTATTATTTTTCAGCATTCTAAACAAATTATTAGATATTAAATGTGTCTACCTTTTTTTTAATATACGACTACTACGACTATTTTCACTTATCCGTACCTAAATGTGCACTGCATTGGTACAACAAGTACAAGTGCAAGCATACAATTTTTTTCTTCCTTTACCTTATCACCGTTCGATAATCATTTATGAAAGATAGGTATCCAACCTAAATTTTAATTAATGTAATATACCTAAAATTATTATTCACGAAAATATATATATATATTTTTTCATGATTGGCAATTTTTTTATTGAGCGGACAAATCGTTTTCATGCTACGATGCAAGTGAAGTGCAACAGAACGGCTCCCAAACTGTCCTTCTTCCCTTCTCCAAATGTAACGCAAATAAAACAGCCCTTAATCCAATCTCCCCACAATAAAGGAGTAGCGAGTAGCGGGCCCCCCAGGGGGCGGAGCGGGGTGCAAATTTGTACAAGAATCACTCCACCAGGCAGTCGGATCGGGCGCGGTAGTCGGGATATGATTGAAGGAAGATTGTGGGATGTTCTCAAACTGTTTTTTTTTTAAATGTGTTAAATGATCGTATGGAAAAAAATATTTTCTAAAAGTAATATTTAAAAAAAAAACTGATGATAATAATTAATAAAAATAGATGAAAATTACTGGAAAAAAAAATTAGGGCCGCAAACAATGCACAAATTAATTCAGAAGGAACCCAAGTAAAATACTAATGTAATACAGCAAAGTTTTTGAGCCATAAATTTTAGATACCACAATAATAACGTATTGCAGTTATATAAAAAATAACGTATTGCAGTTACCTTATTAAACCAGGAATCATTCAGTTTTTATTTAGAATGGTAGAAATACTTGGTTTGAACGGTTTTTTTATATTTAACTCAGTCTTTTGAAAAATAATAAGTCACTGTAACTAGATTTCTAGAAAATCTTGGTAAATTTATTCATATTTATTTCAATACATTTTGAAAGCCACTACACAGAGGGGTGTCCATAACTTGAAAGCATCAATATTACTAGGGGTGTATTTATTCATGATTATACTCTATCAAGTGTTTATTGTTTGCACCCCATTGTATCGCTTTTATATTATGTCACTTTTATTGGGGGGCGTTTTACTTTTACTAAGCCAGTGGTCGTTTATAATTGAATTATAAAAATGGTACCGAGATAAATAAAAGTGTCATAGTTTTTAAAGATTAAAGAAACATTATTACTATTATTTATTGTAATCAGTCAAAATGGACAGGAGGAGAAAAAGGACAAAGAACCCAGGCTTAAAAAAGCCAAATACTGAAGCTATTTCAAATGGGATTTGTGAATAAATAAAAAAACATGTCTTTCAAAGCTTGTAGATCAAATGAACGTTTATATAAATTAGAACTGTTACATGGCCAACAATAATTAGAAAACCACTTCACTCAATATATAACAATACAAAAAAGACGTGGGCGGACAAGTAAATTTTCTACCAAAGCCAAATAAGAAATGGTAGGAATATTAGGGATTTTAATAAAATAAAATAAATATTTATTTTTACTTTTACTCATTTACGAATGAAGCGATGATTTAAAATGCTAAACCTTTTTACGCTTTCATTAAACAGATCAAGAGAAATACAGAAAAAACCACAATTACAATGTGCATTTATCAAATCACTTTAAAAAAATTACCGTTCGCTCCAGGATTTGAACCTGAGTCCTTCTGATTACCGGTCAACTTCTCTATCGATCTGATCGGATACTTATTTCGAGCTTTTAAAGAATGCCTATCGCAATCATGACTACTAATGCCTCAGTCAACTACGATCAACAACCAACTTTTTTATCGAGGACCAATCGAAATTCAAAAGCTTTATGGACTCAGGTTCAAATCCAGGAGCGACCGGATAATCATTTAAGTGATTTGATAAATGGACATTGTAATTGTGATTTTGTCTATCTTTTATCATGAGCTGTTAAATAAAACATAAATATTCGCCAGAATTTTTTTTTTCATACTCATAATATTAAAATATATCGTACTGTTAATTCTAAACTGCACTATCTCAAAAAAGTCCACTTTTGGAAAATCGTAAAAAAACTGATTTTATTTCAAGACTGATTCATTGAAATTGGGTTTTTAAAATTTTAATATCTCGTCATAGGAGATAGAAACAATTTTTTTGGACAGAAAAGTGGTGATCAATGATCAAGTTGCATCCTCAGAGTATATGTATACAGTAGATAGTGTGTGGTATGTGGCTGTGTAGGTGTAACAGTGGAAGTGGGGCGATTTCCCGCCATTCTACGACGTTTAGCTTCCTTGTGTGAAGTAGAGACAGAATGAATCTGATCAATTTTAGTTAAAGCCTTCTAAAATGGTGCTCACATAAAAAAAGCGTATAAAAAGGGAATGTTTATTTAGTTCTTGTGCCTACATCTTGTATGCAGAACATTATTGGTTTTTTAATCTATCGACAATCTGTTTCTATTCAACACTGCATTTTTTTTTTAACTGTGAAAGGAACATGTATTTTTATGATTTACTAAAATGCTTTGATTTTGGGACTGAAATCAAATAGGTGGAAATAACTGTGCCAGAAAGCAGGGATAAAATTGTTCTGGAGTTTTGTGGGAGTCGACATCCTAAAAGGCAGCATCGAATGAGAATAGACAAAAGAAAACAAAGAAAATAATGCATTTTAAATTGAAACCTCACATTATTTGCTTGTGCGCTACAAAATAGGTACTTATAATAAATAATGTTCAAGGTATAAATTATTATATTTGTACTTAGAATAAAATGATATTAAAATGCGAAATTATAATTTCACAATTTCAAACATTTAAAGGCATCAGCGGAATTGTGATATAATTGTGAATAATTATGTAGTGTGATTAAATTATTATTTATGCCGATGGGTTGCCTCAGTAAATCCTTGATTCCTATTCCTATATTCTTTCTATACCGCCCTCTATCCAAAATACCAAATTATCTATGGCACTTCGCGGGTAGTCTGAAAATTACAACAATAACGCAGTCGCTACAATCTGTGACGCATATTCGCAAACTCGCTTATCTTAATCTAAACGCATCTTATAAACGCATTCTCATAAAATCAACTTTGAACTCTGTAAAACCTTCATCCTTGTGTACTTGTGTCTGTATTGAAATCTTGTGATCTGTTTTGTGTTTTGTGACGTTATTTTGAAGTGCAGTGCAGGACAGAAGATCTTCTCCCATTTCCAGTCTCCATAATACCAAGGTTGGAGAAATTTTCTACTAATTTGACCGGTGTAGGTCTCCTGGTATCTCCTGGGAGCTGAATCATTCGTTCTGCCTCTTTCTCCGCCTTATTCATACTAAAATTCTCGCATGCATACGGCTTTCTCGTTGTCAAGTAATGATCGACAAAAAACGTGCTTCAGCTGCACCAATTATATTTGATCTTATACAGTTGTCCCTCCATAAAGTACGTATTCTAAGTAAGATGAAACTAGACCAAATTTCATCGACAGAAACAATTTTTATTTTATCTTTTAGTTTTATTTCTATTGAATTTTTCATCGCGATCTCTCGAAAATTCTATCTTGTAAATTTTTTCCGGCATATTTTTTTTAGAAGTTTTTTGCAGTCTTTTAATAAAATCTTGCAAGAATATCTTAAAATTAAAATTATTTAAATTCCCAGTGTGAAGAAAAAAATATTTATGAACAGAAAAAGGAAAAGCCTTTCATATGCCTTTTATATGGCTTCTTTCTAAAAACCAGTGTATTATTCTTAAAACATGCGCAAAAAAAGAATGTAAAAGTTTAACAAGTTGTTTTTGTAAATAAATAATTACTTCGTAAACCAAAAAGTTTCTTAGACAATTTTAATGACTCGGAAATATTCAAAGCAATTAAGATTTTTTATACAACCATTTAAATTTTAAATCGTTATTGGAAAAATCTTAATTGCTTCGATGTTTTTGTTATGAAGGCTCTTGAAAGGTATTGTAATCACTAAAATTAATTACGAATTACAGAGTACCTTTTCATAATGATTAGACTGTATTTTAGAGTGGCATTAGGGTTTCTATCGAGGTCATGTAAAAATATTTGTAGTCACAGTAAATAGAAAGAAGACATCCAAATAGGACAAAGAGTATCTACAGGTACTGAAAGAAATTAGCTACTGAGATTAAAACTGAAAGTAGCGATGCAAATCTAGGTTAGAATCCCACTTCAGTACAAGTTGTTTCCTGCTTTCTGGCATAGTTATTTCCGACTGTTTGAAAGCACCTTCAAAATTGAAATATTTGCGTATATCATTAGAACTCTTTTTAAAAAAAAAATATCTTAAAAATCTATTTGTCAGAATCGATTGGGAAAAAATACACTAGACAATGTCAATACTAATAAAGAGCTGTTAAAAATAACATACCAATGACTTACCAATATTCTTTTGGAATCACAGCATTATATCTTTTCGAAAAACATATTTTTTTTACAACTTATTATTATTATAGTAAAATAACTTTTCTATCCTTTATATTAGTATTACATCACTGCAACTTCTGTAACCATTACCCATATTTGTAATAAATTGATAGAAATTACTACTACTTTCCCTTACTCGCATCCAATGTTGCATAGGGCACTGGGTCGGTACACCAATTGCAGTGTATCTTGACATGAAGGTAAGATGATCAGTCTTACTCTTCAGTACCAGTCCAAGGAATTACACAATCAGAAAACCGTACGTAAATATATATTTATTTAACATTTTGGGCGTGTTCAAATACTTGTACACAAATCTAGATTTTATCCCAATCCATGTTCCTGAATTTGAAAAAAATTCTACCTCATCTCTGGAGGGATATTAAATGAAATGAGTATATATTAATTTACGGAAAAAAAAACATTTTAAATACATAGATAAGCATAATAGGGATAACAGGCAGTAAAAATAAGTGACAGAACATTAAATTGGTGAAGCTAAGATAGATAGAATAATGTGTGGACACACTCAAGACAGGATCGGGTCTACTTCAGTGAATGTTTAAATCTTGATAGACTTACAACGAAAAAGTTCTGATCCCGTTTTGAGTTTACAATACGACACAATCGAGACAATGGGGCATGAAAACCATAGTTAGTTTTGTGGTGACTAAGGAACAGCACGTCATTATTTCTCAACCTACGGACTGGAATTCAAAAAGTCACTTGAGTCAGTAAAGATGGTGCACCTATCATGCCATATAGCAATTTAAATATGAAATATATGCACGCTACCTACCAAAATGCGCTACCACTATGCTACAAGGCGGACATAAAGTTACAACGTTATATCTCTACAAGAAGAAAAATCACCTAAATATCTTCTTCATCGTGCTGTTGAATGCTGAACGTCGTGGTCCACAGATTTCCCGAGAACAGACTGCACCAACCACCTCCATCCCTCCATCCCATCTTGCAGGGGACCATCTGCATCTTATCGCTCGTTTTCTCTCGACACAGCCTGCGATCACAGCCTTTTCAAGCCCTCAGAGTTCTGGAAATGTGAGCGAAATAGTGTGAAATTCTTTTGCGGGACGTTGTTGAGAGTCTTTCGGTAATGATGAGTTGCTGCTGGAGAATAGAGACGTTTGGGGGACTCACAGTCCACGAGATATAAAGCATTCTTCTTCAACACCACATCGAAAGCACTAAGCAATTTCTTTTATCGTAAGGACCTGTTTCCAATCCGTACGCTGCTAATGAGAATACTAATGTTCTCACTAGGCGCATGATTCATTTTACCATTCAAATACATATCTGTTTAAAATACTTCCGAAAAAAAGCCAATTCATTCAAGCACTAAGCGGTAGGCTTTTAGAAATCATACCTTAAGAGCATACCACACCACGTGACTCGAGGCCGCTTCCCATACAAACGTATTCCTCGATTTTCTCCCTGGAATTTCACTTTATAGCTATGTTTTTTTAACACATTCTAGATATCGACTAGATGCGTGTTTGCACCGTATTTTTTTAAACATTTTATTTGTTAAAGGAGATAAAATACCTAGGTGGTTTGAAAATAGACGACACAAACACGTATCTATTCGATATCTAAAAAGTGTGAAAAAATCATTGCTCTAATGTTAAATACCAAGGAGAAAATTGAGGAATTCGTTTGTATGGGAAAGCGGCCGGCAGCGGAAATTTTTGGCAAAATCAATTTGTATTAAAATATTGCAAATAACTTCTTCAAGGGTTCATAAGTATTCCACTGATTTCATGAGTCTGATCTTGTGTGGAAACCTATTCCTTAAATGCACTGAATTCACCCACACAATGGCTGAAATCACCGCCCCTCCCTCCACCACCCACCCCTACTGCACCCACTCCTGCTACTAAATACCCCCTCTCTACCGCGCTGATGGATTTTATTACCGATCTGTTTTCTATAGACACATGCGCCAAACTGGCGGAAAGAAATGCGATTGCATTTTGAGAATACATCGAACAGGTGAATAGGAGGGAGCGAAATGTATTAGAAAGAGAAGAAAAGATAAGAAAAGAAAAGGATAAAACGTTGGTTCCTTATTTTAAATATAATATAGTGTTGAATTGAATATACAATATACATGGAGTAACAAAACTCGTAGTACAACCCCAAAAATGGTGAATCTACATCATATTTGGAGTCAAATGTGTAAGGTAGTCTAGGTTGAAAAAAATCTTTTTTCCTTCTCATAAAAGCTTTCATTAGTACCTACCGCAGATTAAGAAAAATTGCACAAATTCATATTAAAATGCTGTTTTTTATTTTGTTCTATACAATTCCACAAGGACAGTATTAATTTGACTAAATACATGTGATTTGATAACAATTTGAAAAAATTAATCGAAAAAAAAATCAACTTCGCACTCAATTTAGCATAGTGGTAATGCACTTGGCTAACGTGCATGAGGTCGCGATTTCGATTTTCGTAGAGGGTAAACATGAAATATTTATTTACATGTGAATTTCATGTGTTGGACTTGTACTGAAGCGTATGATTGATCATCTTACCTTCATGTAATAAAATGATCAAGATGGGACACTGCATTGGTACACCAATGTACCATTGAGTGCGGATAAGGGAAAGTAGTAATAGTAATCTAAAAAAAATATCTAAAACTACTGCAACCCCCTTGTCAACTGTGTTCGTAATATGTTTTTCAGAAAATACCTATATCGCTTTTCTCCTTGTACATACTTTGAAATGTAAATGAGGTTATCAACATGTTTTAAACAATGTTAAAATACATTGAACTACCAAAGTAAAACCGTTTATAAAACGATACAAATTAAGAAAAGTCTCTTACGATGGTTCGGTCATGTAGAGCGAATGGAAGATGAAACAACGGCTAAAAAAATCTATGACGCGAGTGTGCCTGGATGCTTCAGGGAAATGGCGTGATGGTTAGTTAGATAATTATTGTAGTATTTTTAGAGTAAAAGTTTTGCTGCTTGAAAAGGTAAGAAAATAGAAATTTGACTGCGTATTACCATCCCCCTCTAATATTTCAGCACCCTGTTGTATAATAAGTCATTCTCGGCTTGCCTCATTCCACTTCACAGAATTTGAAGAGTTCTTCAGTAATCGTTCGACTTCAGATGTAATTAACTCACAATAATTTGCTTGAACTTTCATTTCATGGTTGGTTCGCTCATTCAAGATTCTTAATATTTCAGACCGTTGCGTTGTTATAATAAAGTTAATCTGTATTCCACGGATGAAAATGACTAGAGGAGTATCTACATATATAACTTATTTTAAATATTTTATAACTGGCCACAATAATGGTAACGATTTTAGGTATTTTTTCCTTAGTGTGAAAAATAATTCATAAATTATTTTAGTCTACATATATGTATGTCCTCCATATTGTTCATATATTATGTCCTCCATATTGTTTTTAGTCGCAGCAAGATGCATCACAACTCCTGCAAGTGACCGGTTAGTAACCGAAGACTGATCAAAATATTGTCTCGTGGTAGTTCTAATGAATGTATACTTAAAATTTTTTTCCTAGCTTTTATTCCTTGGTTGTATTTTATTTTAATTGTACCTGTATACATATATATGTGTTAGAATAATTTTATGTTTGAAATGGACTTAAGTCCGTAAATTAAATAAAATAAAAAAATAGGTATATTCACTATCCCGAATGATGCAAAGGGGTCTTAATTGGTACACCAAGTGTAGTATAACCTAAAACACTTACCAATAGATATATTTATTATGTCTTATTATTTTGAAAAAGTGTTTATTTTAAAAAATTACAGCTACAAGCTACATATTATATACTTACTTCATGGTTGCATTTTTGTCATTTATCGCTATAAAGCTACCCTTTGAGAAGGGATGCATTCTGACTGAATACGAACACATAACCATATATCGGGACAGTTTGCAGTGACCACAAAATATAGATAAGGGGCTGGAACTATGCTAGGTACTCTTATTTATGACCACTCTTTGGTTCTCTCGGACGGGAAATGTGCTGATCTTATCTGCTCAGGGCCCCAAGAAGTATGGCTTAACTTCAGCGCCATATTTAGGAATAAACTGGATGGCGTAAATCATTCCGTGGAAATAGAATAACATTAAGACGTGCTTTTAGATTGTGTAAATGTGAATAAATCCTGTATTTATGGCGGTTTTGTTGACTTTCAGCTAAAGGTGTAAAAGAGATAGATAAATCTAAGGGATGTGAATATGTAAAAGCCTTAAAGTACATAGTCTCATCGGCATATTTAGCTACGTAAATACTTACAATCTGGTATAAAGCTCTCAAAATATTTTATTAACTATATGGAGTTTAGAAAGTGCAGATGCCACATTTAAATAACATTATTAACAAAAACGTCCTTGGGCTTAGGATAGCCATTTTTATTTGTATTCCCGTACCTGAAATTTAACGTAAGTACAGGCACTATTTTTATAAAAATAAAAATCAGAATTTAATGTTAGGATAAAGCTTATTCATTTTATTAACCAAAAAAGTGCAAACTTAACTGTGTTCTTAATATAAATAAAAAACATTGTAAAATGGATTAATTTAATTACAGAAATTTAACATTTAAGTATATCTAATAACTACAACAAAAAATTAAACTTAAACAGAACCATTAGGTATTACATTGCGGATTTATATTATTTCTATCGCAAAAAAGATAAACAAGAACATAAACATTTAAAAAAAAGAATACTTACTATGAAATAAAACAGATTTCTTAAAAGTAAGTATCTATGGCAATTTTTTTAATAACAACTAATAATAAATCTAGGAAAATATAATATTAGGTACATTTTGTTCGTAAAATTTCTATATCTAGGGTGTTTACGTGCTCTTTTATTATTTTACATTTTATTATTTATTCTTTTTTTGATCAACTCTTATCTACATACATAATAATACATTTACTGTTTAAGTTATAAATTTAGTTAAAAATAAATCGGAAACAATAACTTAATCATTTTTATAACTTTATTTGAAAGGGAAAAACAAAAATAATAATTGCAGGCCACCGCCACGCCACCGTCATATTGCAGCAAAAAACGATCTTATTTCTACATTATATATTTATGCTGGCCTTGATTTTTTAAAAATGAATTCATTACAATCCTATACGTAGTAATGATTACTTTCACTCGTCGACTAAGATAAAAACATTTTGACTTTGTTTATATTATTTACAAGTTCATTATTAACAGATCCAACATAAATAACTAAACACACTCTTAACAAAACAAATGATGTATCTAATACATTTTAATAAGTTAGATACTATAACCAGTTAAATATTGATCAAGGTATGTAAATACTTCTGGATTATACCGTAAGTTGTTTCATTAAATCGTTGCTTTAATTTGGTAGGTACCGGGGTATTGCAGTGTTTATTATTAATTTGAGGTAGTGTAAATTAACAAGTAATTGGAATATACTCGTAGGTGCCCAATAATGCGCCCTCAGGATGCGATAGTAATCTGGTCATTAGGGTTTTTGTTAGTTTAGGATTGGACTATAATTTAAACTTATGCATAACTCGGTAATAGCTAATACGAGCAGAAAAAATAAAGTGATGTAGCCTGCATACTTGATATCAAACGAACAAAATAGTGATAGTGATAGTACCTATGTACTCGTATATTATTTTTTATTCGACTAGAATATGATTACCCGGATGGAATAGAGTTCCTCGAGTGGTAAATTTAGTTGCTTTCTCGCGAAGGAGGCCTCTCGAGGGAAGGTCCCGGCCTGTCGTAGCAGCCCCACATGCCCAGCGCCCCCCGCGCGGGGAGCACACCGGGAGCGGCCTTCATATGACGTGCTGCGGGGGCTCCTGCCCCGGCTCGTCCTGGCGCACGACCACGAGCGGCGCGGGGCGCTCCGGGGGCGCGGGCGCGGGGGAGGGCGGCGAGCGCGGCCGGCAGCCGCACGCGCCGCTCCACCAGCCGCCCGGGCACAGCGCGCCCAGCTGCGCCAGCTCCACCGCCAGCTCCTCGCCCGGCAGCTTGGGCCCGAACGGGTAGAACGGGTACGGGAAGGGCGGGAATAGCGAACGGGACAGGTCCAGCTTCCCGTCCGCGCTGAACAGCGGGTGCTGCGGCGGCCCCGGGCCCAGCAGCCGCGGGACGGGCGACAGGAGCGACGACATCGGAAACCCGAATTTTGGCTCTTTCTTCATTAACGCTTTAGGCTTACGTCTTGGACGGTATTTGTAATCAGGGTGCTCTTTCATGTGAAGTGCTCTGAAAAAAAAACGATGAATATTTCTATTATTTTAGTGAGTCATTGATCTCTCTTAACGCAGTAATTACGGCAGAGGAGAATAGCCGTTACAATGGACACTCACACAGACAACTTCTTCCCTTTCGACTTTTCCCGCCTTGTCTATTAGGCAGAACAATGAGTAAAAATTAAATGAAAATCGGAATGGGATTATTCGGCAGAGCGGCCGTGCTGTCAGCCAATTGTTCCTAGCACAATGCAGTAATCTGTCTATTGTTGGTTCTACATTGTTGTTCTAGCTCGGAGTGTAGCGAGCTCGGTTCGGCTGCTCGTTGCGACAAATACTCCCTTTATTGCACAAATAATACCTTTGTTGTTGTATTATTCAGATGAAATGGTGTATTTTGAATATTATTCGGATAATAATAATAGGACAGAGCTACGGGCATGACTTGTTTGCAAATTTTGCCTTTCCGTATCACCGTTTTAACATGCGCCCGTCGTATTTGGTAAAATATTCAGTGACTGTAATGTACATAATACCTATATAATTGCGTGACTCTCAATTATTGTGGTTAGAGTAAATTGCTATTTACTAGAATGGTTCTAAAGAGAAATGTTTGTTATTTTGTAGCACGCCGAGATATTAAAATTTTTATCCCATTATTTATTGACCACTTACATGCATATAAAATTAAAAGTATTTTGATTACACATTTGGTCGATACCAACTTACATTAAAAAGAAAAACCGCTCTTCAGATTCACTATTTATTAGTATTTATAATCTGTGAGTCTCGCTGGAAACTAATCGGGAACCGAGAGTGTGAAGTCAGCATCCCAGCCATAAGTCAAAAGAACTGATATTATTGTACACGAAATAAATACAAACATATATTTTATTTAATTCAAGGAAGATCGGCAAAAGTTGAGTACGAATAAATACATGCTAAAAAAAGGTGATTCATCTGAAGCCAAATTGAGTCCGCGCGTCGCCACGGGTATGGGGAACAAAAAGTGTGGGATGATTTCCTAAAAGTTTTTTTTCTTAAAATACATGCAGGAAACATTATTCCAAGCTATTTGAATATGATATTAATGATCAAAATTCCCTGCGCTTGGTGTAACTATGCATTGCCCTATGCACCATTAGCTGAGGATAAGGGAGAGTAAATAAATCTACCTGGATTGCCAATAATAAAAAAAATCTCAACCTAGCCAGACCTACGCTTTTACATTTTTTTTCAAGGGTTACCTACTACAAGGAGAAAAATATATGAAAGCAATAAAAAATATATATTTGCCAGTTTATTTTGACAAGTTTTCTAATGCATTAAATTCTTCAATGGCTAATAAAATAATAGGATCAGTTGATGTGTTTGAAGATTTAAAAGCTGCATTCGGCAGTTATTAATTTTTATGTTGAATAATGCTATTAAAGTTAATACGACTAGCTGGGGACTTTGGGTTAATATTTTTGTATTCCACAATGGTTTATCTCTAGGCGGATAGAAGGTTTATTTGTTTAATAAAATTATAAAATTTTGAAAGCGTTACCTGCTTAGAAATGTTGACACAAGGTGGGAATGATAAAACGTGGCTATAAATATTGTAATATTGATTCCATTGTAAATAAAGAAATACGGTTAAATAAATAATCGATAAACTGAACGGACAAGATAAAGGATATTTTAAAGGTTTATGATCACAATATTAAGTTACTCACAACTTATAAATAATACAAGAATGCTCTATTTACACTTTCAGAGAATTTTACAGGTCACGTAATTATAGAATATGAATAATGTATTAATTCCCCTTATGTATGGCAATAAAGCGTGGTTTTGGAAAAAGAAGGACGAAAGTAGACGGAATGCTGTTGAAATTCGATTTCTCAGGTGTATGTGCGGTAAGACTATGTATGGTGTACAAATGTCGAAATTAGAGCAGAGTGCAAGGCTGAGATAAGCATTACCGACAAAATTAAGAATGGGCTTTTACGATGGTTTGTAGAGTAAACGGCTAAAAGAAGTTATAATGCAAGTGTGCCTGGATGTAGAAGCCGAGAAAGGCCGAGAAAGACATGGCATGATCAAGTACGAAAAGTACTTGAAAGTGGACATGTGAAAAATCGGAATAATCGGCGTGTGTGCATGAGAAGATGCGAGGAAAAAGTAAAATACGTAGCCTCAAACTATCTGCCACTCATATAGGACATAGGTAGGTCATTAAATTTTCGAAATGACTGTCAAATGAAATTATGGATTGACCATTACCGTTTGGGAGGAGATGTTGTGAGTTGTGACGGACAAACAAACAAATAAATTTAATGAACATTGTAGACACATGTTGTATCCGTTTTATATAAATGTATTATATTAAAAGTATGATTTTCATGAACCTAATGTCTTTCTCTAGAAACCTCTGTTCAAAACCTTATTCAAATATTTGTTGGTATCAATAGTGACATTCAATAGTTTCAATAAAATGATAAGAATAACGTACTCATGTAAAGATTAGGTATCAAAGTAAATGTAAATACAGCCCGTTTGATACGATGAGGTTAATTTTCTGAGAAACTTTTATATTTGACCAGAATGACAGTCTCTAAAGGCTTTATGGGTGATAAGCAATGGTTTGACAGGTTAAAAATATATTTTTACTTTATTATTATTTGTCCGCCTCGTAACATAGTGGTAGCGCATTTGGCTACCGTGCATTTGGTCGCGGGTTCGACTCCCGTGGGGGGTCAACATAACATATTTATTTACATTTTTCATATTAATATTTCATATGCGTGATACATTAAACTGGTACTGAAGCGTATGACTGATCATCTTACCTACATGCAAAAAAAGGAATTTAAAGAATTTAAATTTTGATGTTTTTCATTAGGACTTTTTTGTTTTTTTTTTGTTTTTAAATCATTTATGGTTAGATTACTAGCTTATTTTAACTTTGATTTAGACTAATTTGAAATCCGGTAATAAAATGTTGTGAATGCATCGGATTGTGGTCTAGAAGTATAATCGCGGACTCAAGATCTGGATTGGAATGTCTAGGTTCAAATCCCACTCCAACAAATTTTTTTTCCTGCTTACGGGTAAAGATAGTTCCGACTACTTGAAAGCAGTCTCTAAATTTAAATAATAAAGTATATCAAAAGAACTCAAATGCTTCTTTTTTTGAAAAAAAAAAATATATTCACCCCTTTCTGTCGTCACCTCCAATTACAACTTTTTCCCTGACTGTGTAGAGCCGCGCCGTGAAGAGTTCAATGGCTTAACATTTTAAAACGATTTTTCGTATCTAATAACCATAATAGATTTATAAATCCTCCCTCTCTATTGGCATTACATACGCCCTAATGGAGGGGTAATCGTGCCCTTTTTGCTCGGTGGTAACAATTAAACCCTCCGCTAACTGTCATAACGCATTATTCTCAAATGTGATCATTATAACCAACACACCTCCACCCTTTCAATTATTACACTCGTATTATAATGTATGCATTTACTAATATAGCTGAAGAACCTGAGTAAAAATATATTGTGCTGTATATAATAATATGGTCCCGAAGATCAAAGTTGTATATGGTAAAAATCAAGTCACTTTAAATCGCTCAAATTTTTAAAATAAAAAAAAATCCATTAATTTGGGTTTCCTGTTAGTTTATTTCCATCGATTTAAAATTTGAAAAATCGGTATGAGTAAATACAGAAATGCCTAGAAAGTATAGTTTAGTAGTTTAAAGTAGATGGATTTTTTTTAACTTTACGAGTGTCAATTAATCGAGTGCTTTTTAGCTTTTTAGCTTTTGGAGCTTTTTGAGTCAGTACCTTCAAACGTTATTATTTAATAATGGGCAATTATCATTAAGAAGAAATGCTTAATGCGCTGACCCCGGGCTATAGAATAGAAACCAGTGCCAGTTCAGAGCAGCTGATGAAATAATTATGAAAAATAAAAAAGTTTTGCTTAAATAATTGATAATTTGGATAAAAATATTAAAATTGTAGATAGGTTCTTTTTGTTTTAGATAAATTGCATTTTTGACAAAAACTTTTTATCCAAGGTGTAACAAAACTTTTGTACAAGTACAGTGAATCTTCGTCATATTTGGAGTCGATTTTGTAGAGTAAATTATTTTGATTTGACCCAAAGTTTCCGAAAAAAATAAGTAAGAAGTTGATTCTTTTTTTGAGAAATTTTTACATTTTGTTGTGAAATATAATTTATTTAGTTAAATAAATATTATCCACCAAGAAAACAGCAAAAACAGAATATTAATAACCTGCGCTTCTGAAAGCTTTTACAAGAAGAAAAACTTTTTTTTTTTCAAGCTCAGATTCAAAAATAAAGGTAGGTGCCTATTTAATAAGGAGAAATAAAAATAATAAAGGTAGGTGCCTACTAAATAAGGAGAAATAAAAATACATGAGCTACTACTACTTCCCTTTATCCACAGCTAACGTTGCATAGGGCACTGCATTGGTATAGATTAGGTATATCTACTCTAAGTGCATTGAATATGTCATATATTTATGTGCCTATATATCAGTGGCCACTTAACCCAAGTAATGAGAGATCATACCGACCACCCTGTAAACGTCTAGATATCCATATTGCCTTCCAAACTACTCGTCTCTGTTCAGATATCAATATGGTACAAATTTAATGCAATCCCGTCATCGGTAAAAGCCAGTTGTGTACATAAGTATTTGGGCAGACTCAAAATATTGTTTTTATTTCATCTTTGGTATGGGATACCTTAAGCCCCGAGCTTTTTAGTGCCAGACGCTTCACTTATACCTAGTTACTTTGCATAATATAGGAATATACTTATTTGAATACCCGCGTTTTTTAAAATACCGTATGTTAAAAACTGAAAAAATATATACGTAGTTTAAAATAGTTGAGATGTGTTGAAATCCCACGCCATATTTATATGTATTTTTGTATCGTTTAAACGATAACTTTGACTTTAAAGTCAAAGCTATTTTTTTTATTTTGTCCTAAGGGTTGTTTAAGCACAGCACGATAGCCGTTATGTTAATATGTGAAAGTACAAGAAGGTAAAATGGAAACTGGTACATTCTTAGTAATACGTATCTGTATTTTAGAATGGCACCCGTTTACCTAAAACAAAGTCTCTCTCCGCACAAAGGGTGTCTGAATAGGGACACATTATTACAAATAATTCGGCATCTAGGGCCGCGTTAGCCCCGACAAATTAGCGAGGGCGGGAGATGAGCTCTCTTTTATTGCCCTGGGCGGCGGCGATAACCACCAGGGCGGCACGTTCCTTATCAATTCACTCGCGTGCCGCCCAAATACATATTATAACTATCGTGATTTATATCTGCGAGCGTTGCAACTCTTTGTCCGCCCCGTGTCTGCCAACAGGGGGGATTGTGAATAGTTATGAAAAGTAATAAAGTCGTGAGAGGGTGATAATTAAGGGTAGTTTGTTTGCAAAAAGATGATCTACCGGAAGAAGATGTCTTTTTATATCATTCAAGTCGCGTATGTTGAATAGTCAAGTCAAGATGTACCTATAATAAAACACGTTGGTATCGAATAAGTTATGGTTAGGTATAAAACACACAACCGCTTAATTGCAATCTTTTTCATGATTTTCATGTTTTTTAGGCTTAAAATATAGAAATAAGAATTGTATTTTTATGTAACAACACGGTATATGGAAGTTTTTATCCGGATCGTATCTATTACCTGATGGAAAATAAATAAACAAATCAAACGTGTTTTTTTTTAACATGAAATGGGTGATAGGTGTCACATCCTGAAAAGGAATATTTTTTTTAAATCACATATTTTTATTCGCACTTTTACATCAGTGATCAGTGGATAGTAAATACATGGAGTAGCAAAACTCGTAGTACCTACAATCCGAAAACTGGCTAATCTATATCATATTTGGAGTCTTGAATCTTGATCTGAGTTTACATCAGTGATCAGTGGATAGTAAATACATGGAGTAGCAAAACTCGTAGTACCTACAATCCGAAAACTGGCTAATCTATATCATATTTGGAGTCTTGAATCTTGATCTGAGTTTACATCAGTGATCAGTGGATAGTAAATACATGGAGTAGCAAAACTCGTAGTACCTACAATCCGAAAACTGGCTAATCTATATCATATTTGGAGTCTTGAATCTTGATCTGATCATAAAAGCTTTCATTAATACCGCTGATTAGTAAAATTATACAAATTATTTATCAAAATGCGGTTTTTTATATTGTTTTCTTTATAGATAGTATTAATTTGACTTAATAAATTTCTTGTTAATTCAATAAAAATAAATTTCTTGTTCTTCTTATGGCTGCGAATCGTCGCACCTAACTAGGGCCCAAGACAGTAGACTTCTGAGTTTTGAGAATGGGTGTCTTAGAAGAATTTTAGGTGTGCGGTGGTTTGACTTTGTAAGGAACACAGATGTGAGGCAACGGACACAGCAACCCTTGGTTTCTACTGTCATCCGGCGAAGGTGTTTCGGCTGGCTAGGCCATATACTACGTGTGCCTCCGAGAGCCTTAACCATGCTTGCCTATTTTACAAGGCATCAGGTTCTCGGCGTCCCGGTCGTCCACTGTTGACAATTCGTCGGCAGTTTGCTGCAGAGCTGCGGGACGTGGACTTGACTTGGGAGGATGCACGGGAGCTGGCGGCCGATCGCTTGGCCTGGAGGCAGTTTGTGGATTCCATATGCTCCACATAGGGAGCGGATATGGTATAAATGAAAATAAAATGAATAATTAAAATAAATTATATTTGATAGCAATTTGCAAAAATTTATCGAAAAAAAATCCACTCAATTTTCTCGAAAACTATGGGTCGATTGAAAAAAAATAATTCTGTAAAATCGACTCCAAATATGATGTGGATTCACTGGTTTCCCGCTTGTACATCGAGTTTTGTTACGCGGTGTATAGAGAAAATTTAGCAAGAATTATGATTATTGTAAAGTGCATAATTTTTTTGTTTGTAACTTACTACGTGGCATTCACTGGTCAACTCTTTATTTGCCCCTGGCATATTTACTTGGCACTGATATTTCTCTGAAGGTTCCTAAAATATACCCCCTCCATCAGCATTTGCCGATGGTGGCCAAGTCAGAAGGGGGCATAAGACAGAAAATCAAATGTCATTTTTCGTTCAAACAAAAATTGAATAACCATATTAAATTTATCAAAAGAAAATTTCTGTATAGTTTTATCATCGTATTTGGGTTAAACTTATTAGATAACTTATTATATCTCTGAAGAATAAAACAAAATTATAATTAGATAAAAGATAATTAAGAGTGAATTGTTAAATTGGCGGTGGATATTTTGTTATAACGACTCAAGAGCCATTATGTCGGATAATAAAAAATACGGGGGTCCTTAAGAAAGTTTTAATTAATTACGATCCAACTTGATATTTATTATGAATAAAGGTGGAAAGTAAAAAACAAAACGTTTGAGAAATAATTTGCGTTGAAGAATTAATAATGGATATCTTTCTTGAAGTGTCTATAATTTTTTTTTATTTTTATTTCTTACGAAAGCTCGCTGGCCTCGACCTTCTTTCCACGTAATCGTAGTCCTTGATTTCTCTCCCGTAATTCAGTATACATATTTCACCACATTTTCTACTGTTTACCAGATTGATTCTAATTAGAACAATGGAATAAAAAAGAAAAATTTAAGATAGGTATATGTATTTTTTATTTCCACTTTAAATTGTTAATTATAAGTGAACACATAAAAACCCAGCCAATGACAGGTCATACGCCATATAAACGCCTAGATATTCATATTCCCTTCCAAACTTCTCGTCTCTGTTGAGATGTTAATTATCGCACCATAAAAAAATGGCTCAAAAATTGAGAAATAGGTAGATTTGTTCTCATACTACAAAAAAATTAAGTGTTTATTCTTATTTAACAATAAAATTTATTACCTAAGTCATTTTAATTATAACAATCGTATGGTATCGTACCCTTGATTATTCTTGGTCTAAGATTTAGACTTTATAATAGGTTTTAACACACATCAATATTGCGCCACCACTGTGGAAAAAGTCGAAAACTATGTTTATCTTGGTCACAAAATCACCATCGGCAGAGACAATCAGACCAGCGAGGTGGATAGGAGGATAAATCTCTCTTGGGTGGCTTTTGGAAAGCTAAATTCCACATTCCGAAGCTCCATTCCCCACTCACTTAAGACTCGAGTGTTCAACCAATGCATTCTGCCCGTCCCTTCTTATTCTCATTCAATGGCTCTGACCAAGCAATCTTCCCATAAGTTGCAAGTTGCACAGAGAAGCATGGAGAGAATTATGCTTGAAATAACATTAAGAGACCGAAAAAGTTACTATTGGATCCGACGCCAGACAAAGGTCTGCGACGTGGTGCAGCAAATTGCTTGGTTGAAGTAGAAATGGGCCGGTCACATGGCCAGAATGACGAATGACAGGGGCCTCATGATGAGGCCTCAAGGACGTCCACCGATGAGATGGGCGGACGAGTGGATGGGGGCGGTGCAGGATCGGGAGGAGTGGAGACGGCAGGGGGAGCCTATGTCCAGCAGTAGACCTCAACGGGCTGAAGCGATGAATATTTCGCCACGGATTTTTTCTAATAAGAAAAATGTGTCTTGGTCATTTGCTTTTTTTCATAGGAAAAAAAAATCCACAGTATGGATATTTCTTTGATTCTGGCTCATCACTAGCAGTCTCGTATTAAATTCATAATATGTTGTCACACGTAATGTAAAGCTTCAGATTTGGTGCATCAGTTGTTTTTGCATCCATGGTGAATAAAGTAGTGTTATTTTTTTCCCTTTAATTTTCTCGGTTTGTCAACTTATTTATTTATTTAAATTTTGATGTTGTGCACACAGTGATATGTTAGGTACAATGAACTAAGATCAATTTAAGGTAATAATAAATACAACATAACACCAATTACGAGGACAACACAATGTACAAGACAAATTTCTGAAGACATGAAGTGAGCAAACAATAGTATACAAAGTGATTATGTTATGTCATGTGTATGTTGTGTTGTAATATGTATGTGGAGTGTGGTGTACGTGTTGGGAAAACTGAATATTTAAGCGCAGGAGACAATATGTAGGTTATAATAAGTTTGCGCTACTCAGCCTCCGCTTATAGCAGAGAGCCGAGTCGCTTAACGGTAGTAAAGTAATGTCGAGCATCCCATAAAACAACTAAATGATTCTGTGTGATTTTGATTGCGTTATCTCAATATTAGTCAATATATTTGATAAGTAAGGGCTAATAAAAATCTGCCGACTAACTGGATGGTTACTGAAGTAAAACCAGCTAAATTCACCATTTAATCTTCAACATCATTCTGATTTCGTCTTCGTGACACGCAATCTTCCTTTCCTGAGTCTGAATCGACCAATTTTTATTTCTTCTAAAATGCATGCTATATCTTTCACGTGCATCTGTCGAAAAGACGCCATCTTGATCTTACACCTAATAATAATGTTTGTCGTTCGACAAAACAAGAAATAACATTTGTCGAAAAAAAACATCAATCTGACACTAAAATCTGAAACTATCTGACGCACAACGCACACAATGTAACATTGCGATAACTTTAAAGTGGTGGTACTTACCGAAGTGCCAAAAACGTATTTAGTTGGCTATCGGTGGTTACTAAGTTGGTTCGAAAGATCATTCTGATCTAAACAAATGTTAAACAGATATCGCGGTTAAGCTTTTAAATATACTTTAAATTGATGTAGACTAGGCTCCTAGGGTTAAAAATATTTTTTTTCAGTTTCTGAAATACCTCAAAAAACCAATTAGTAGATAAAATATGTAGCTGCGCCTTTTTATGAGTGGGTAAAAATAGCAGTTTTCCTCCATGAAAGGTATTTTAATAATGAGTTAATTTGCGGTATTAGAACATTAAAAAAATGTATATTTCAATTTTATTTCGATTTATCTACCTCATACCATATCCGCTCCCTATGTGGAGCATATGGAATCCACAATGCCTCCCGAGAGCCTTAACCATGCTTGCCTATTTTACAAGGCATCAGGTTCTCGGCGTCCCGGTCGTCCACTGTTGACAATTCGTCGGCAGTTTGCGTCAGAGCTGCGGGACGTGGACTTGACTTGGGAGGATGCACGGGAGCTGGCGGCCGATCGCTTGGCCTGGAGGCAGTTTTGGGATTCCATATGCTTATCTACCTAGTTTGCCTTTATTATAGCATACGGAATTTAAAATTTGGGATCACGATAAATAGCTACATCATTTAATAACTACTACTAGGTACATTCCCTTATCCGCACCCAGCATCGGTACACCAATCACATCTAAATCACACGTAAATAAATATTTCGTGTTAACTCCTACGGGTATCGTGGTCGCGACGTCATGAATGGTAGTCAAATGCGCTGCCAAATAAAAAATTAAAAAAACATTTATAAATAAGTATGTATTTTGAAAGCTCGTTGCTCGATTGATTCTAAAGCATTCGATGCTCACTTGTTATTTTCGTTAAAAGTAAATGTTGTGGCTTTTTGAAAGTTGGTTTTACGCAACAGAAGAATATATTTAATTTTAAATTAAATATTCCTATTGTAAACATAAATTATAACTTTCTGAATATACAAACATCAGAAAATAGAAGAATATTAAATGATTTGCTCTTTCTGTTCAAAGTATTAAAATCTATGTTTGATTGTTGTCAACTAACAAGTTTAATTAGTATACGAGTGCCTGGTCGAGTTACCCGTTGCAATTCACTATTTTACTGCAGCCAATCATCGACCAATTACAGTGCTAACTCACCGATACGAAGAATGCACGCACTGGCTAACAAGTTTGCTAACAAAATTGATATTTTCAACACAAATCTAGTGCATTTTAGGGAACAGTGTCTAGTGTCAGTGAATAGCTACCTACTGTGTAATAATTTAAAAAATGTATATGTAAATGCCCTATGGGCGTAAAAACAATAAAATAAAATAAATAAATAAAATATAATATTGTTTCAGCTAGATCCAGCTAGCTTTAATTTGTATCTAAAATGGTACATTTTTCTTATTCATGAATACAGGATCGTCTCACCATACATAAATCTCCACATAAATTTTCATTATGGCTTGAAAAATGGGTATTTTTTTACCTATGGTGCTTTGGAAAGATTTCTTTGTTTAAATTACCTATTGACTAACTACCGAAAAATATTGAAACAACTGATTTTAGTAGTTTTCTTTAGTATTTAAGTAGAAAACTTTATTTTAGTATGGTTTAAATAAAACACCAAAAATATCTTAATAATAACCACCTTGTCCGTTAATTTTGTAAAAAAAGTAATAGTAAAAAGTTTCAATCATCTTCAACCAAGAGCTTTCACTACAAAACAAAATTAAAAAAAGGTTGAAATATTTTTACGAAATCATTAAACAAGTAAAAAATTGATTTGTTAGATCATCTGGGTATTCTTAGGTGGGTACATATTTATTTTTTTGTTTTAATTTTTAGTGTTGAAATTAGCCATATAAACTTTTTATATTATTATTATTTAAAAAAAAAAAAGAAAACTTTTACAAAAGTTCTTCAAAAATCTGTATAAAACTCACAAAATATATATCTATACATAAAATAGTTTTCTTTCAAACTAACCTTAATCTTTTGGCCTCATCAATGAAGGGTCTTTTTTCCATTTCAGTAAGCAGCTTCCATTCCGCTCCCAGACGTTTCGAGATCTCCGAATTGTGCATCTTCGGGTTATCCTGAGCCATCTTTCTTCTCTGACCCCTGGACCACACCATGAAAGCGTTCATCGGTCTTTTTATGTGCTCCTGATGGGATGGCATCTTCCCCGTCATTGACATGTTCATTGCAATTAGTTGAATTAGATTATCAGTCCATTCCGGCAGTAAAATAATTTAATTTAAGTTCTAAAAGTTTTTTGTATGCCTACAATGAAACTAATCACTTTGAAATAACAATCTAAACGAACTTATTTAAAGTTTTATAGCTTAAAGGTCCTTTTTTTATATTCATTGTATTTTCCGTGTTATTTAAAAAAAAAGATAAATAGCATTAAAATTTTGTTAAAAGCGCTTTCTTAAATGTTGAAAAATTCTATTTTCAAATGTATTTTGAATGTTGCGACTTATTCCGCGGTGGTTTTCATAGATCTAAGAGCTTTTAAATTCTATATTCAAATGCTTGACAGTTGCGACGTAGTTCGCGGTGGTTCGGGTAGTGTGTACACGCTCCCGACCGCCTGTAGGGGGTGTCAGGCTGCTACTGAGCGCTCGGCGGCAGCGCGGGAACGGCCAGCCAATGGGCGGCCGCGGGGGGCGGGGCCTGGCCGCGGATTTGCGGGCCCCGCAACATGGCGGCCCCCGCAACAGGTGGCGGGAAAAGGCCGGCTAATTGAGTTTGGCACTTCCGGCCGGCGCTTCCGGTACCAAGGCGTCGGGACGCTAGGCTCGGTGCATTCTGAGTTTTGTACACTAGCAATAATACACTAGGAAAAAGTCGTGCCTACATTAACGGTGATTCAAAAATCTGTGAGATATCTGAGTGAAATAATACGAATGTTAAGATTTCATTTTTATTTTCAATTAATTTTTTTATCAGAGATTAGAAAATAACTGCTATAAAACACATTTTTCATAATTTACTCTGTACTCATGACTAAAATTTTGAACTACTAGGTATGAACCTAGTGATTTATTTATTAATTATATTATTTTACTTTCGGCTACCCATATATCTTGAGGTATATTTATACGAAAACGGCGCTATGTAAATGATACATAATACTAATAAAAATAATTAATCACAATTTTTTTTCAATTCTAAATCCCCTCACTAAAAACCATCACAGTTTGAGTAGAATTTATTACAATATCAACCTAAATTACTTTCACATTCCCTGAAAAATTTTCTTAAAATAGTAGGAATTGTCAGATTTAGATGGTTGGGTTATGTAAGTTTACATAAATAGGTATTAGAAGATATTTAAAATTATTAAAATATAGCAAAACTTACTAACACAGTTAGTCATATTATGTTAGACGAATGTAACCTTTATTAAAACGCAGTCATTTTAATTTTAAAAAATGCAAAAATAAAAATGTTCTAAAAATAGAGGAAAATATTGGAAATATTTACCAATAATGCATGAATTAAAAATGTGCATTAAAAATATCTACATCAAGACATAATATTTAAAGAAAACTTCTAAAGTCTAACTTCACGATCCTATGAGTAATTTTAAAGATACAGATATTTAAATAAAAATTACTTTTTTTTTTTTAATTCAAAAGGCCAAACCAGGGGCCAGTTTTTATTTTACGTAAAGTTAATAAAAATACGGTCACATTTTAGATGCGCCGCGCCGCTAGCTTAGTTCCATGTTTTTAATAAAGGGCACAACACGACGTTCTAGCCTCAGTTCTCCTTTTGATTTAGAACAATGTTCCCTATTTATCAAACGATCAAACACAACACTAATAAAATAAAGAACAAAAAAAAACGTTAAAAAAAATTTCCACTTTTTTTTCAAAAGCGTTAAAAAACCCCATAACAACAAATAATATGTATTTTATTAGATTTTCTTACGCAGAAACGACACAAACCCTTTACAAAATACTCACATCTTTTCAATTTACACAACACATATTTCATTTTTCGAAAAACTGATTTTGAATATCCTTAAATTTATTCCAAATCTAATAAAATGTTTCATTTTTCGCCGGTACAATAAAGTACGTGTTTTATAAAACACAACCCGCCCCCCGTCTGCGGCTCGGGGGCTGGTGGGTAGTGTGAGGGTGGAGGGTGGTGGAGCGTGAAAACGAAACATAATGTGATATTCTACCCCCGACCTACCCCAGGGGGCGGGGGGGATGCTTCTGTTGGGGTATGTGAATTAGGGGAGGGAAATGTAAACTGGCAACGTGGACCACCGATTGTCTTATTCTGTACTCAAATACTGAAGCTACCTAATTTTTTTAATCATTACGCAATTTAACGGTAGGCGGAGAGGATAGAACACCACACCATCTGTCCTTGCACATTTTCCTTGCTTTTTACACCTTTAAAAATCTTCTCATGGGTGCACGCCGATTATTCCGACATTTCACATGACCACTTTCAAGTATTTGTTGTACCTAATCATGCCATGTCTTTTTCGGCCTTCCTCAACTTCTACACCCATGCATATTCGTAGTCGTTATTTCATCATTCGTCGTTATTTCAAAAATAGTCAGGTAGAGTGAATCTCTACCTGACTATTTTCGAATTATTATTATTATTCTTAATTTTGCGATAACGGTTCACAGTTTTATTTATTTAATTTTTATTTAACCACCTCAACAGGCCAGGAGGCCCAATCTTAGAGTGGAACAACATCACAAACACCCAGGCTTGAGAAAAATTACTTTTCAATTTTTGTTTACTCATTACTTATTTAAATGCGGTTTTTCGCATTGAAATATTTCAAGTGTGTACCTTAAACTGGTTTTGAAGCGTAAATGTGATCATCTTGCCTTCATGTTATAAATGATCAAGTTATGCCGAAGCCGCCCTTTTAACGCCTGCATCACACTTGTTCTCCTCTGTGGCTGCGAGTCGTGGCACCTGACTAGCACTTTTTTGTTTTAGTGATTAAAAAGTCAATAGTATTCACTATTAATGCGTTATTTGATTTAAAAGTCAAAATTATTCACTATTAATGCGTTATTTGATTTAAATGTCAAAATTACTCACTATTAATGCGTTATTTGCTCTAAGTGCATTTTAAGAACTAATATCTACAGGAAACATTTTAAATAATTTATTTATAATAATATTAATGTGTGCTTCCACCCTAAAATAAGTTATTTCTCGAAATCTGTGACTATTAAAGTAGAACTTTTTGTATTTCACTTATTGATTTATTGTGTTTACTTATACGCACATGGTGTAACGAAGCAGTGCCTTATGCACCATTGGGTGCGAATAAGGGAAAGTAGTAGTAGTAAGTAGTATATACCTATATAGGATAGGGTTTTTTATAATTGAAGAATACGGTACACTATGTAATTTTCATTTATTTGAATTTTATTTTTTTTTAATTTTTTTTATTTAATTTCAAAAATACATTTTACATGTATTCCCCATGAGTTACAATAAACTCATTAATTGAAAATTTTTTGTTTAAAAAAAATACATGATTCATACAAAACAAATTATAAATAAAGAAAAAATAGAGCACAATGATATAAATAAATAACACATATTAAAAATAAGATCCCACAGACACATACCCTGACGTGGGTATACAAAGAATGTCAGTTGTGATTTTTTTTACAATCCTGTTAAATAGGCAAGCAACATTTAATTAAGAAAAACAAAAAAGAAGAAGATAATGATAAAAATATAAGATAAAAGTATTTTTATGAATGGTTATATTTTTTTTAAGAGTAACAAAAATATTTTTTTCTATTCTATGACATCAGAGATTTAAATATTATATTCAAAATATTGTTATGACCGAATTATATTCAACACATTTTAATGCACCTTAGTCTAGTTCATGTCTTCATTTGTGAGTGCGGATGTGTAGCGGCAAGCTGCAGGGGGCGCGGGTCCAGGGCGCATTAGCGCCCCATTCACCTCGTGAATGGCTCTCGGCCGAGACAAAGGGGGCTCACTTGTCATGCTAATACCGCCCCCGCCCCCGCCTTCTCCTATGGTCCGGGCATGTCCCTGTATGGCGTCTTAATGGCACAGAATACAGACATTTGTGTAGATATGTTATTTGAAGGATGTGGTATTATTACCTAATAAGCGAATCATGATGTAATTGTTAAAATGCTGAACTTACATGCAATGAGGAGGCAGCAGCGTCAAGTTCCGTTGTGATCACCAAATAAAAAATCCAGGGTTGCTGTGTGATGTTTCTCTCTTTAAGATTTAAAAAAATGCAGTTTTAATTTGCCAGGAGATAGGTATTTGTGTTTTACCTACTATTTACTTGGGACATGGGCCAAACTAGCGGGGCACACAAAACGTATTTTCTTTACGGAAAACTAAGGTGAAATTAAAATTGGGTTCTTAATTCCGAGAATATGGAGTAATTTTTGATGATTATTTTTGTTTTAAGAAACAACATTTTGAGTGTGTCCAAATACTTGTAGACAAAAACTGGATTGCATCCATTACGCGCCAACAATTGCAATTTGACATCTCAACAGAGACGAGAAGTTTGGAAGGGAATATGGATATCTAGGCGTTTACAGAGCTTATGAACTGTCATTGGCTGGGTTAAGTAGCCACTTGATGAATTACAACATTCCCCATTTCACCTAGTATTTGATATTTATATTTGGCAATTATCAGAACTTGTATATATACAGTGAAATAGCGCGACGCTTCACATGTGAACACTGTCATCCATTTAGAAAATTGAAAAGCATTTTAGCAGAAACCTTTAAGATTGCAAGTGAGATTCATACCAAATTATATCACCTACTAGGATACGCCTGAAGATAACTCTTCAATTTGTTATGCTTATAACTTTTACCAGCTAATTTTTAGAAACAACATTTTGAGTGTGTCCAAATACTTTCTGATAATTGCCAGATATGGATATCAAATACTAGGTGAAATGGGGAATGTTATAATACATCAAGTGGCCACTTAACCAAGCCAATGACAGGTCATAAAAAGGCCCTGTAAACGCCTAGATATCCCATATTCCCATCCAAACTTCTCGTCTCTGTTGAGATGTCAAATTGTAATTTTTGTTTTTATTTTGCTGCCACTTTTGGTTAACCATGGTAATGAAAAGAGTTAAAACTGATAAATTTTGTAAAAAATGTATTCTTAACACACACATTATAATGAACTACGTTCATGTAAGTAACTTGCATACAATAATGTTTTTGGCAGAATAAGTTTTAACATCTATAATAAATAAATTTCATGACCAGCACTATTTGATCAAGTTACAAATGAAACTTGGACCTCACTGAACTTAGGTATCTATTGTTAGGGCACAGCGTTACATTATAATAGGATATTCAATCAATATGTATTATCATAAACTGGTTTAGCATTGGCTGTGGTTACTGCATTGCGATAGGTACCAAGATCACTCACAGTAACTTCCTTGTTATTACCTAAATCTGTATTTGGTCAATATAGTCGAGGAAAAATAAGGGCTTAGATTGCATCAAAGACAAAATAGCATTGTGTAAATTGATTTTTATTTACGAATAGTGTTGTTATTTTACTAAGGGTTTTTGGTTATTTCGTATTTTTATGTGAGTTGGATCCTGAGAAATACTTAAGTTGGCTGTTAAACGCTAAACACAAAAAATATCTTACGATGAAAATTAATATTTTATCCGACACCATGCAATAAATTATGGAACACAAGAAATCCCTGATTTTAGGTGTAAGTGTGTAAAAAAATACTTTAATACATATATTTTTTCCGGGAATTATCATTACTATAGTTAAATCGTTTAAAAATAATGACATTAAGCAAAATCACCAGTTCTCAATTTTTCGTTCACCTTTGAATTTTATCGCTTTGTTGGTCAATTGTTAATTAAAAATCGGTGATTATTGCAAATAATGTTTTCCAAGCAATCTTCCATAAGTTGCAAGTTGCACAGAGGAGCATGGAGAGGATTATGCTTGGAATAATATTAAGAGGCCGAAAAAGAAACGATTGGATCCGACGCCAGACAAAGGTCTGCGACGTGGTGCAGCGAATTGCTTGGTTGAAGTAGAAATAGCTTGGTTGAAGTGGAAATAGCATAGCCAGAATGACGGACGACAGATGGACGAAACGCGTTCTGGTGTGGAGACCGGGGAACCAGAGGCCTCAAGGACGTCCACCGATGAGATGGGTGGACGACATCAGGAAGCCTGCTGGAAGACAGTGGATGGGGACGGCAAAGGATCGGGAGGAGTGGAGACGGCAGGGGGAGGCCTATGTCCAGCAGTGGACCTCAACGGGCTGAGATGATTATGATGAATGTTTTCCAAGTATTTATCTTTAACATTACAACTAAATAAGAAATAAGAAAAATTTCTAAAATAAGAAAAAATGTAGGAATAATTTTGTAGCTCAGTGAATAAATGATTTATAAGTGTTTTTTTAATAACCTACTTCTACTAATACTTTCCCTTATTTGCACCCAATGGTGCCTAGGCCATTGCATTGGTTCACCAAGAGCAGTGAATCTTGATAATTTGTTACATGAAGACAATATGATAAGTCCCTCGAACAAGAATTCACTAGAAAGGGCGTTTCCATACAGATTTTCTAAAAATATACGCTTCCTAGGGCTGATTTCATAACACCACTTATTATCAAATCCCACCGTCTAAAGACTCCAGCACAAAACGTGTGACGTAGATGCCTATCGAAGTGATAAGTAGTATAATGGTTATACAAAGGTGATAATGATATAAATACAAATGCAAACAGACAAATTATTGATTCTATTAACTCGCGGAACAAATGAAAACATAACCCAGCTGCTAGCATGTTTACCGATATCCCAGAAAAAGACAGAACAAGAATACCAAAAAATAATGAATAATCATTAATGAGTAATCACAATAATATATTATCCATTTTACTGTCTGTGGATTCCAGTGTCCTGCTATAAAAGTTCCCCGCTAGTCTATTCTTGGTATAGAATGCTACAAAAATACCGAAATATCGGAGAAGGCAATCACATTGTGTGGTGAGAAAGCATAAATATTTGCCATGGTATGGCAGTCATATTGGCTTTGCTCTTTATTGGTTTGGTTTAGTGCGGGTGGCAGCCGCCTGAGGCGCTGTCTCTGCCTTATATTGTTGGGGTCACAATAGCTCCACCATACAAGAGCGTTTGGAATACCCGCCCTATGACACTTTCCTACTTCAGCGAAATATTCACAAAATAAACTTAATTTAAATGTCAAATAGTGCAAAAAATATTAATACTAATAGCGGTTGCCCAGTGGTAGTGCTAAGAACTCAGAGTGTAATGATTGCCGGATCAAAATCTCTCTCCGGTTTCTATTTTCAAACACCGTCCAATGAAAATAGTATTTACAATCTCCATAGAATTATATAAATGAAAGTTTTCTTGATAACAGTAACGACAGATTATTAAGGATTGAATAGGTAGATACATTTTTTATTTTAATTAAGAATTGTTTGCTCTCTAAATACAATATATCAACAAAAAATATTATTTAAACACCTCTCCATACGTACTCCTTTTAAAATGTATCAGGCAATCTGCGTAGCACTCAGTATTCAATGTTACTCTTGTCACTTTGCATATACTAGTATGTTACTTTCAATTATACTTTTGGATAGGTGGGTTTAGGTAAATGTGAACTATAACGCTTTTTCTGTAAAGGGATAGGCAAGAAGATAGAGCGCCACACCTCTCTGTCCTGACGCACTTTTTTTGCTACTTCCACATTCATAATTCTTCGTATGCCAATGATTCCTTAACCATGCTTGCCTAAATGCCTTGTAAAATTACAAGGCATCAGGTTTTCGGCGTCTCGGTCGTCCACTGTTGACAATTCGTCGGCAGTTTGCATCAGAGCTGCGGGACGTGGACTTGACTTGGGAGGATGCGCGGGAGCTGGTGGCCGATCGCTTGGCCTGGAGGCAGTTTGTGGATTCCATATGCTCCACATAGGGAGCGGATATGGTATAATGAATAATGAACTATAATAAATAGTGAAATTGGTAAATAACATGGGTTGATTGATACATTTTACGTTTCACAATGGGCCAGGGGACAATTTTTTTTTTAATTTTTTTTTAGATCGTGATTTATATATTAAGTATGAAATTTTTCATATTATGTCCGTAATTAATTTTTAAATACCGTAATCGCGATTTCCCGCCAAAACGGTCGTTATTTAGGTATTATGCGTCTATCAAATTTCGAAGCATTTTAACCAAGTTTTGATGTAAGTAGCGCCTAAAACAGCAAAAAAAGTACATAGATACTTCTCTGGTTCTACGCATCAACTATATATTAAGTACGACTCTTTTTGTGCGCTTAGGAGACGGGTGCTTTTAAAGCATCCCTCCGCCGTGAATCCCATAAACAGGAAATAGCTTTATACAACGTAACCACTACGATAATATTTCTAAAAAAACGATACAAACTGCATACAAACGTTCATTTTTATGATTATAGTGGGAAAGTTCTTTTACATCTGTCATAATTTGGTAAACATAACCTATGTTCATAAATGCAAAATTATTTTAGAATGTCATTCTACACGTAATAAGTCTGAAGTTAGTTAACTGTCAATTTTTCAAGGAAACAGTTTGTTTAGCTGACACTTAGTTGATCAAACTACTTATTGTATTGTTTTGATTTATGAACGTTATCACCGGAAGTGCCATTTTACCTAAAATTCGCCCTGTTTTTATAAGCTCCGTTTTTTAATATTTTTTTACGAGGAATCCTTTGAATTTTAATTTTTTTATTTTTCACAGATAATTTTCAAAAAATCATTACTATTCACACAAAAAAAATTACGGAATTTAAAAATATTGGAGCGTGGCCCATTGTCAGTTACTAGTCATTAGACACAAAATATGAAAATTTTCAGAAAAAACAGTGAATACCTAAAGGTATAAACAAATGGTTGTTTACAAATGGACTGGTACCGAGCTTTCAAAGAATAACACACTTTGAACAAGTTGACACTAAATGCAAAATATATCGCTATAAATACGATAATGATTCTGCCATATAATATCGCAGTTGTGTTAAAGCGAGATAGAATACTAAAATTGGGGTTTAGAGAGTATTATTTTGAAATCTGAAGGAATAGGCAACATGCCTTCCTTTTTACTTATTCGAAAGTGATATGGGACACATAAAGGAAATATTCTTCAGAAATTGAATGTTACATTCACACAGAAGTAGATAGATTACAGGGACGGCCTGAAGATAACTTAGAAAAAATAATTACCTACTTAAAAAGTTGAAATGATTTTTTACACAAACATGGACCTTTATAAAAAATCGATTTTACATAAAAAAAATAATTGCTAAAATTTTCTTTAAATTTTCAGGCTATGTAGGTAGGTACTTGTAATCCTGATATCCCTCAAAATTTAACTATAACGTTTTTAAAGTATAAATTTTACATTATTTTTTTACAATTTGATTTTAAATAATAGTTCCTTTTGCAACCAATTTTGACAAAAAGGAACTATTATGACATGTATTATGTATTTGAATTTAGCCTTGATAATAACACAACTTTTTTTAATGCAACCGGCCCTTAGGATACTAAAATTCTATTTCTTTTCTAAATCGTTGGTTAGGTTCCATATGTGACTGTGGTTGATTAATCATTGTAAATATATTATTTTGATATTGTTTTACAGCCGCCCCTGCCGACCGCTTCAAGCGGTCTTTTTGGAAAAGCGGTAATTAGCCCCCTCCGGACAAAGTATTGATATTGGTTCCCCATAAAAACCTTTTAAAAAGGGAGATAAGATTTCGTTTTTTTTAAAAATTTTTATTTTTTAATGTTTTTAAAAATTTGTTGTGCACGGAATATGCCCCTTTTTTTGCTTTAAAACAAATTTTAGAAAGCAATAAACGAAATTTTTTTCAAAAATTGTCTTTTCATAATGGGTTTTGGACGCGACGTGATTGAATTTTTTCTTTGCGGTCAAATGCTAAGACGTTTTAAAACCGTCGAAAAAACATCTGTGTTGGACGCTTTTTTTTTAACAGTGTAAAATTTTAAACAGAAGAATTATTATGTTTTTTTTTAAAAAAAATTGAAAAAATTTAAAGGTTTTAAACAACGATCATTTTAAAATTTTAAAAAAAAAGATTTAAAATGCCCTTTTTTTTTTAAATTTGAAAATCTTGATTGATGGGGGGAAAAATTTTTTAAAAAAAA
>JAGVSP010000516.1:0-59135 GCA_022494985.1 Micrasema minimum | reverse complement strand
ACTGAAAATAGATAAGAAAGTTGTGCATGCATTTTTTTCACCAGGACAAGGGAGAGAAGGGTTATGAAATTTGATCAAAATATTGTTAGCGTAATTTACGCACCTACTCTGTTAGGTACTATGAGAAAACTTGTTTAGAAAATTTGAAAATTTAAAAAAAAAACAAGTAGACACAAGTTAACAGTTTGGTCAAATAAAAAAACGCATTAACTAACTAACCATCACGCCATTTCCCCGTAGGGGTAAGCAGAGAGGATAGAACGACATACCACTCTGTCCTACAGACTTCCTTTGCTTCCTCTACATTCATACATCTTCTCATGCACATACGCCGATTATTTCGACTTTTCCACATGTCCACTTTCAAGTACTTGTCGTACTTGGTCATGCCATGTCTTTCTCGTCCTTCCTCGGCTTCTACATCCAGGCACACTTGCATTTAAACTTATTTTAGCCGTTCGTTCACTCATTCGCTCCATTCGCCCCACATGACCCTTTCTTAAACCATCGTAAATTTTCGACATTTGTACACCTTTCTTACATTTTACCACACATTCGTCGAGAGTTGCATTTCACAGCATTCAGTCTACTTTCATCCTTCTTTGGTTATATTTAAATGTATTTGTACACCTATCATACACAGTCTTACCACACATTCGTCTGAGAGTTCGCATTTCAACAGCATTCAGTCTACTTTCATCCTTCTTTGGTTTGTATATTAAATGAAAGTGACGAGTTCATTAAACTGGTAGATAAATGAACATTTTCACGACTAGACATGGAGATAAGCGTTAGAAAAACGTGCTACAGAATATTATTTTATTACATAATTGAAAACAAGATAGTACTATCCTGTTATCTGTACGTACTAATTATGTTAAATGCAACAAAAGTGCACATTACAAAATATTTGATATATTTTCCAATTAGGATATTTAACTGCTCACTTGACCATAGGCGATAATATAAAAAGAGGATAGAACGCCAAATGGAAAGGGTTTGGAGGCAGATATAAGAGATGTACAAGGAGCAGGATCAGGGGAGGGGGGATTGGAGAAGAAGGGTCAGCAATGAGATCACCAAACGTAGGTTTATGCATGAATGCACAGTAAATCATTGAAATCTCTTATAAATAATTTACCGATTGCCGTCAAGTACACGTCATAAATACGATATATCTACATGTAGATACGTTGGTGATCGCAGTGCAGGTATAAGGAGTCGCTGAAGAGCTTACGGAGTAGAATAAATCTCGCGTAGCGTCAAAAAGTAAAAGGTAAGGTAAGGTTTTAAATTTTTGGAAAGCAAAAGTATTATGTTCTTCGACGGATCGTGTTTAATTAATTCATTAATATTACAATCTATAATTAAATGTGCCACTTTAATCAATTTTGGTAAGAATAAATAATAACCCTACACCCTCGTTATAGTGGTTAATCCCAAGCTAAATTATTATTATACCTACACCTACATATTACATATTTATACTTTGGTACATATGAAAACGCGCGACGGTTTTCGGTTAAAGTTCGGAGATTGTAAATGTCCTAAAGCATATTATAACGAACGTGAGATAAGAATAATAACTATTCTCACCACGTTGCATAATATCTACTAATTAAAATTGGTATAATTTAAATAATATATATGTATACCAATTAGTACATTTTACTGATTACGTTGAAATGTAAACGGACATGGAAAATAGCAAAGATGTATTTATTTTTAAACTAGACTCCGTCTCAATGTTTTAATATTAGGCACTCGATAAAAATGTATAAAAAGAAAAACGAGTTGATAAAATATATTTATAGTTTTTTTAAATACTGCAAAATACTATTTGATCGGGTGGTGGCCCAGTGGGTAGCGTCGCGGTCTCTGAGTCCAGAGATCGTCGGTTCGAATCCCCTTTCGACACGACTCGATTCCTATTTTCAAGCACAAGCCGCTTAGGCTTCATTGAAAATAGTATTTACAAATTGAAATATGTGCAAATATCATAAGATTGCATAGATTTCTTTTAGAATTTTTTTAAAAAATACCCAGAAGGGTATTTTACTTTAAATGCATTATTATGTAACTATCTTGATTATTTGTTATAAAAAGACAGAAAATGTGGCAGAAATAAACGATTTTGAAGATATTCTGTACAAATCCTAATAAACATAAATATTAGGCTTTAATAAAAACTTAGGCTTTACAATTAAAAAAAAAACGGAAAATCTCAGTGGAAAATCTACACATTAGTGCAGAATAACGTCTATTCATAATAAATATTTATCATTCAATGATTATTTTAATAATAATTTTCGTTAATATTAATTGCAGTTAATTACTTGCGTGCTACATTATTGATAACTAATAAGAAGGTAATCATAAAATACTAAAATGAACTGGTCAAATAGATACTAAATTCCGACATTCTTAACATTCAATAATTTCAGGATTTTTCAGATGAACCTAGAAAATGTACCTTTTCGAATAGGTATCTAGGTGTTTGGTGTTAATCCAACTCGATGCTGGACTCATTTATAATATTTGGTGTAATTTATTTACTTTATTTTTAGGCACATTTGTTTTGTATTTACTTAATAATCGAAACTATCGAACTATATATTATTCACCTAAGGGCGTTTGTCCTTCTTCCTCTCGCACTTTTCTCCGTATGAGAGGGAGAGAGTCCGAAGTTTGACAGATGACACACTAGCCTCCGGTATGGAAAATTTTCCGAAAATCATTGATTTCTCATCGATTACGATGGGTGCATCGACGATACCCGTGCTATTACCTCGGAAGACCGTTACCTTCGACCAGTAGAAAATTCGGCTTCATTAGAAGCGTTTTTATGCGTTTTTTTCCGTAAATGGCCATTCTTCATTACAAACGATTTTTGCTTTTTTTTCAAAAAGCGCGACTCGATTCCGACTTTTCTCCCGATGGGTTTTCGCAGCCGCTCCGTATAGTCCTCTCGATCGCTATATCATCAGCCGAAATGCCTTTTTTAAGGAAATATTGGCGTTTGTAATTTTTCGGGCATTTTTTTCTCCATACTAGGGTCTCCCGATTCGACACGAGAGACGTCCCGGTCGAAAAAAACCACTACAGAGGCGTATTTTAAAGCTCTAAATCGAGACTAAACTAAATATAGTAAGTCACGGGTACCATAAAAACAGCTCTAGCTGGAAAATTCACAAAGTTATTACGTATTTCTTTTGCGAGTTTTTTACTATGAGATTTTCCATAGTAACTTTTTTTGCTCTCTTCTGATATTAAAAATGCCTCAAAGTTACATGTTTTTCAATTTTTATGTAAAACTCATAAATATACTATAGATTCGAGTGTTTTTTTAATACATAAAAGCCTTTTCAACGAGATATCAGCTAAATACATTCCCCATACAGAACTGTATGGGAGTTTCATTTTAAAACGCTGGACATATTTTTCATTACGAAAACCTAAATATCGGGTCTAATCGCTAAAGGTGCGAAAATCTAACCGTCTCGGTTAAAAAAATTGACCCCGATGTTCATTTTTTCACATTAATTATTATCAATCACAAAAATGTTTTTCCCAAAGCGGAGAGGTGCAAGCGAGAGGCACATTTTTCTGCTTTTCCAATTGGTAAGAGCGAGACGAAATATGTACGTCAAAATGTGATGTGTTACCATAACATAGAAAAAAAATATTAAAACCTGCCTTGAATAAAAGTACCTACTTTATTTCCATACAATTTTGTCTGTCTGTTTAAAATTATTATTAGTGTGCCTAACGTCAAAATATGAACGTATTACCATTACGTGGAAATTAATATTAAAACCTGCTAAAATAAAAGTACCTACTTATATTTCCATAGAGATTACGTTGTCTATTAATAATAATAATTAGTTTGCCTTTCAAAACAATGTTTTCTTTAGCAAATTTATCTCACACAAAATGATTTTGACAGCTGGACTTTTCATTTTAATTTTTTAATCTATCTACACCCTGATTCCAACTATTACAAGATAAATCCGTATTGTGATTTAGTGCAGCGAAAAAGAAGAAATTATTATCGTTTCCCAAATTATGATTATTTTTATATCGAAAATCGTTAAGGTTGCTTGAAATAGACAGTAACGGATTAAATTATTGACATTGGACCAAAAATGTTTTTTTATTCATATAAAGTTCCTACCTTAATTTGTATGGAATATAATTTTATAAAATTGACCATACACGGTTATTTTTTATATTTTTTGGTAGCGCTCCATAGGCTTTTTTTTTTCATTTCTTTGAGTTTAAAGAACCTTTGTTTAAAAATTTGGAGCATATGGACTCTGCATAAATCCTCAAAAAGCTATTTTAATTTTTAGAATACCTATTGACTTCTCATTTTTAAAATTAAATAATCATCACTACCATTCCATAAATGCTTCCCATGTAGAGCATATGGATTTTTTTTTAAAATATGAGATTGATGGTATGTGTAACTTTGTTACTTTTTTAAATAAAATAAAATGCGTTAGGGTGGGGTCCAAATTTCAAATAATGCGTTTACTTTTAATTCCAAGATGGCGGACGCAACTTTTTTTTTTAAATATGAAAATGGGTATCATTTCCAAGGTTATTGAGGATTCTGGTTTCAGATTTTTTTTTTATTTTTAAATCCAAGATGGCCAATGCATTTAAAATAAAATAAAATGAGCGTTTGGGTAAAATTAGTGGTTCTTATTTCGAATTTGCAGTTTATTTTTAAATCAAACATAAAAATAAGTATAAGAGGATAAAGGTCTCCTGACAAGCTAGCCTCCGGCAGGAAAACTCCCCTATAATGCGATTCCTCATCTGTGGCTCTGTGGGTCTCTGGAGCATGACCGTATCATTTCCAAGTTTATTGGGGGTTCTAGTTTCGGATTTTTTGTTTATTTTTAAATCCAAGATGGCCGTTGCATTAAAAAAATTGACACATGGGTATCATTGGGGGGCCTTGATTCCGAATTTTATTTTGATATCCAACACAAAACCAGTAGGTATATAAGAGGGAGAAGGTCTCCTGACAAGCTAGCCTCCGGCAGGAAAACTCCCCTATAATGTCGATTTCTCATCGGTTTGTGGCTCTGCGGGTCTTTGGAGCGTGCGCGCGTATCATTTCCAAGGTTATTGGGGGCTCTTTTTTTTTGTTTATATTTAAATCCAAGATGGCCGATGCATTTTTTTTAAAACATGGGTATCATTTTCGGTGTTATTAGGGGTCCTGATTTCGAACTAAGCATTTATTTCGAAGACCAACATGGCAGACGCAACATTTTTTATAAAATAACAATGAGTATCGTTTTCAGGGATTATAGGCGTCCTGATTTACGAGTAAATCGCTCTCAAATGTCTAAAGTCTAAACGCAATTCTACATGTCCAGATATTATGTCAAATATTTATCTTTCTGCTAAGGATTTCATAATTTTTAAAAACACGGCGCGCTATTCAAATCCATTGTAAAAACGCGATTCACCAAAAACTAACTTTTTGATGCTACAACTTTTAGTTATTCGATGGATGAAATCAATTTTTTTTAAATGTTTTTAGTTATTACCCTACGAGGGCCACCAAAACACTTCTATTACTAAATAAATTTCTACAAAATGATAATTATAATCTGTTGAATTCTACTTAAATTTTATTTCTAAAAATTCAGCTCCCCCACTCTTCAAGTCTACTTGAAGAGAGCCGTACGCTCGTTATAGCCTTTGAAAATGTAGACAAAATATTTTTAATATATCAATCTATTAACTTTGAAGATAATATACTGAAACTGAAAAAAACTGAAACTAGATAGTTCCTGTTATTGAAATTCAGGAACAACATCATAATAATATAATTTATTCAATAAAACGGTGCCGCTAACTGAAAGATAAACCTAAAACCTACATCATCTCAAACCCCAGTCAAGCGTGCGGAAGAGATCTCATCCGGATTCCGGACATTAGATGGAAAATCGGAAAATGTAGACCGCGCCACAGTGCCACGGTAGGCAAGTTGGAGGGAAATCTATAAAATCCTGCATTACCCCCATCCCACCTTTGTTTATATATTGCCCCCGGTAAAATATTATACCATTATTATGTACGTATGACGTAATGACATCTCCTATCACCTGCCGGAGATTTTTCGGCGCTCGCGCACTACCTCAGCCGGGCGAGCGGAATTCGTGCAACAACTGTTTACTTTCTGAATGGAAATAAACAATGTCATTTTACGAAAATGACCCAAAAGCCACAATGAACAGCTAAGACAAACTTGCAAAAACTTTTTCTTACCTTGGAATCTTCCTCAAGTCGGCGTTCTTCGTAGGAACGAACCAAATCTCCAGTAATTTTTCTACACCTTCGAAAAATGGCACATCTTTATCACAATTACTTATAATTTCAGTTTCAGCCATCGCTACGCTGATCTTTAGTAATATTTTTCAAATAAACAACTTTTTAAGTGTATAGAAAATACTTCAATCTTTGTGATGTGCCAAACGAGCACCGCCGCGCTAAGTCTATTGAAAACTGACAGCAAAATTTTACTTCGATTTCTCACCACAAGACCGGCGCGCGGCGTGATTACGGCACGTGTTCTGCGCATGAATTTCGCTCTTCGCCCCACCACTATTTTTTGCACATGTTGTGTATTATTATTTTGACTTATATTTTTATACAGCTAAACTTTTAGGTATAGGTATCATCAAATTTTATTTTTGCAACGATTTTATGAAGAATAAGGTTTTGTTACATAACCGACAAAAATATCCTGAAATACCTACATGACAACACTATTGGCAAAAGTTATTAAAAAAACAAGAAATGCTATAAATCATTTCAATTTTCTTTACAAGTTACGTAAAAACAAAATTGCTATTTAGCAATATATAACTACCTACTAATTAACCTAATATAGTTGTAGGATTGGTTGTAGGCTAATAATTCTAGGGGTGGGGGGAACAATTACTTATAAATCAAAATTACGAGTACCTACTAGAGTAGGCAGGAGGCAGTTTTTCTATTTTCCAATGATTTTAGTGATCAAATACAATATGACGGATATAATTCTAAATAAAATCTATAGGTATGGGTGTTTTTTGGAACACATGTGTATGTAGTTGCATACCTACTATCATTAGAACCATTTTTTTTTTGCAAAAATTACATGTGATTGTTCATAATATATTCAAGTATTAATTTTTCACCAAAAATTTAAAAAAATTGCTACTAAAACAAATATAATCGTATCGATATACAGATATTATTTTTTTTTTTCGTTTTCTTTAGGTAAAGACATTTACTAGTGTATATAATCTGTGATAAAGACTGCCTCATATTTATGAATTTGATTGAATATCTTGTGTAATAAAGAAAGGAGGGATATTTTTCATTTTTTAACAAAACAAACTTAAATATATTTGGTCCTTTATTAGCTCATCCAAAAGGAAAGTATTATCATAAAACCTATGATTAAGAAGAAACATACAAACAAATAAATATCACAATAAATATAAATAAATTAATAATGCCGGTAGAACCAACAACCCGTAACCACAAATTATACACCTTTTATTATAAAAACAAATACAATTTGTATCTTATAAGCTAGCCTTAACATTTCGTAACAGACAGCAATATTATAAATTATTATTAATTTGTTCAGTAGTAAAGCTTTAATTAAATGTGTTACACGGAGGAACAAATCCACCAAAGGATTTTTCAAGGTGCCTTGCTACTGCGATACACAGCCTGTCATTGTTCGGTCCAGAAACTACCTGAATACCGAGAGGTACTCCTTCACTGTTCAACCCCAGTGGTACCTAAAAATAAAAAGTTATTAATTTAGATGTTCAAGACATGTTAGGTTTGTTTAATTTAAATTTATTCAATAGATATTAGGAATATTATAAGATCAATGAAAGCAAAAGTATCAATCTGTGGTTCTAAAATCTGGATATTTCGATTGAAAAAATGGAAATAGTCATGTGACGATTTGACTGACACATGCAATTTTATATTTCCATGAGAAACTATGAAAAACTTTATTTAGAGATCTCAAAACAAGTTTTAAAAACATTAGTTTGCTGTTTAAAAAATAAGTTATTTTTGATGAATTACAATTTGACATCTCAACAGAGACGAGAAGCTTGAAAGGGATTATGGATATCTTGGTGTTCCGCCTAGTATTTGATATTCATATCTGCCAATTGTCAGAACTTATATTATATAAGTGAAATGCTGTGACAGTGAATGTGAAAACTCTCTGTCATCCATTTAGAAATTGCTAAGCATTTTTTTGAGCAGTAGTTATGCAGTATAACTTAGATTTATTTTTCTTCATTCACAGAAAAATTCAATATACAGGCCCATTGGTAAAAATGTATAATATCTACTACTATCTACATATTTTTTCATATTTATGATGATTTAGCCATCAAAGCCATATTTGTTGACAAAGAAACATTATTTTCCAATATATTTTCAAAAGGCAAGAGAGATAGTCGAAGAGTAATAGTCAATATGCTCCTTGACATAATAATGATATAATGCTGATTAAAGTAGTAAAGATGTAGATAGATAATAAGTTATAAATTGCATGAAGACTTAAATATTTTATATAAATAATATACAATACCTGAGTGGCTGGTAGGCGTAGGGCGTTGAATATTCCCCAGTATCCAAAATTATATGGACGTAGGAAACAAGTATAATGGTACGGAGCTGGTTGGGTAGTGCTGTGGAATAGTAAAACTCCATTTGGTCCAAGAGCGTCCTATTGGAAAATATCACAAAAGTAATTATTAATAAGTTATCGAACAGTCATTTAACGCATTTTGATTTTAAATCCATTTATCATTATCGGCATACAGAATTCATGGGATAGTGTTTTAAATTAAAAACATCGGCTCATAGATGCAGCTAGAATCTGGAACATGGTTTATTTATGTATATATTTAGCCACCTCATCAGGCTAGGATGTCTGATAACGGCGAGGAACAACATCACAACACCCAGGCATTATAAAATCACTTTAAATTTTGTTATCTTCCCAGGAATTGAACCCAGAAACTTCCCTATCGCGAGTTCAGAATCTAAGCCTGTTTTGTTAAAAAAAATTATATGTTACTTTAAAAAAAATCTACATACTTGAATGACTTTAGGTTAAATGTTAATATGCTGTCCCACTTTACAGTCATATTGATCTATTGACTTATTTTATACGATCAACCCATTTTACACTAACCATTATTTCCTTTTTGAGCTTTTCTGTCGTAGAAACGGCCCATTCTTCTTTTTCCTGGGGAAATATTTGTTCATCTATGAGAGCAAATATTGCCGCCAAGCTGTACTGACTCTGCCCAAAAATCTGTAAACAAAAGCGTTATCAAAATATAATTTGGTACTATGCCTCAAAAAAGCCAAAACAAAAACAACCATTTTTGTTTTGTATTAAAAAAGAAACATTTGAACTAACATCCATTAAATCAAATTGGACGATCCGAAATTATATAAGTTTAGGTGACAATACAACAATTCTGAAGAGAATGAACTACTTAAGTGCCATCCGATGACTAAAAGGCCGCTAAGAGCAAAAAATAAAAATTTGCCTACAAACAAAAAATGTGAAAAATATGGTCTTTAGAAGCTTTATAGAACCTAACTGATAGATCATTTAACAAAAAAAACTGCAAGTCTTTACAGCGTGGCTCTTCTAGTGACAAATTATTAACTTTTTTCATTTGTAGATAGAATTATGCTTTTTTTTTACATAGCGGCTTTTTAGTCGTCGGACGGCAGTCAAGTGCAAAATCGGTAGGAAGTAGTTAGCATAAACTTAAGTAGTTTTTATTATTTTCTAAGGCTATGTAAGACATAAATGATCCAGCAAAGTTCTTAATCTGATCACTTACCTTTTTAACCAGTTCAACAACACCGTAGACACAGTGCTTCTGGTTTCCAAGTAAGAGAGAAAAGTTAGCTGGTTCTCTGCTCATCCAGTACCTCCATATCCTGAACATGTACTTGAAGCCCTCAAACTCTACTTTCACTGCAGGAGATTCTGCGGCCACTGTTTCATTCAAATTCGTCACAACTCTAAAATTACATAGCATTATCATTACATATTTCTTAATTTCCTATTTTCAATTTCACCAACTCAACATTTCACTCTATTACAAACCGTAGCCTACTCTCTACCACTTGCTACTTTTCCTTATCTACACCCAATAGTGAGTGAAGGTAAGATGATCAGTCATACGCTTTAGTACCAATCCAAGGTATCACACATGAAATATTAATATGAAAATCACATATAAATAAATATTTCATGTAGACCCTCCACGGTAATCGAACCCGCCACCTCAAGTACGGTAGCCAAATGCGCTAGCACTTTGCTACGAGGCGACTCTCTAGGAGAAATAATTTATGAATATCAGATATAAAGCAGAAAAATTATGGACGTTTCATTTTTGTGTCAATTCAATGAAGTTTTGTAAGAAATGCGATCGGTGATGTCACAATGTCATTTTCTCAACCACCCATTTAAATATAATGCATTCAAATTAATGCACAATGTACATTTAAATGCTATTTTTGCTGTTAAAATTATCAAAAATAAAAGTAATATGGTGTCAAAAACCAGGAATCCTACCCTAATGCAGGTGTTTGTCAGTTTGCACATGATAACCGTGTGCCTACTGGTCTTGACTCGGTGAATAGAGTAAAGCATCAGGTTTAAGCTTCTTAGAAGAGTACACCAGTGGTATAAACTAACCTCCTCATTGCCTTTTTCAGATCAGGATGCACAGAGCTGCACCTGTTGTCTCCAGTGTAGGCTACATAATAATACTTCAGCTTCTTCAGGTCCACAGGTGCGTCAAGATTGAGAGTTTTAGAATGTTCCCAAGTCAATAGTTTCATAATTGGTAGCAAGTCTTCACTGTGTTTTACTACCGTTCCCGATGACACCATTGAATTCTTTTCTTTACCTGTCCGGAGAGTCCCCCCTGAAAATGGATAAAAAGTGGTTTAAAAATTGTTAAAAAATTGTTTTAAGTTGATCAAAGTTGGAGTTAAACATCATATAATATTAGATATTAGTAACTACTCGAATTGCTCTGGAAGATAAAGAGAAAAGCGAACATAAAAGGGTATAATAATATCAATTAAAATAATGTATAATATATTCAATACAAGTTACTGAACCATTTTAAAAAAACTGTTATCTCGATATAGATTACTTGGTAGATATTTTGTGAACAAAAATAATCTCTATAAGTTGATCCGTATCTTCTATAAACAACATTTTTGCAAGTTATTACTTTTTTACAAATTCAACTGCGCACTGGTACAAGAGCTTCTTAAACATGTCCAAATACTTGTAAATTACCATAGATATCTCAAAGGACATGAAACATTTGGAAGGAAATATGGATATCTCGTCTGTGTTGAGATATCAATGTACTACACATGTTTATAGTAACTTAATATAGAACACATAAATGTGAATAAAATTTACCTCTCATGCTGGTGGTCTCTGCCGTGGGATTGTGTCCAAATAACCCACAGTAGAAGGCCGGCATTCTGGTGGAACCACCAATATCAGAGCCTGGTACAAAATAAATCAATCAATAAACAATAATATATATTTCATATGTTATACCTTGGACTGGCACTGCAGCATAAGACTGATAATTCTTCATAAAATAAATTATTGATATACAATACAATTGGTGTACCAATTCAGTGGCCAAGATGTACCGTTGAGTGTGGATAAGGGAAAGTAGTTGTAGGTGTAAGTTAAAAGAAGACTTACATATGCCGAAAGGTGAAGCGACGGAGGCAACGAGAGCTCCTTCTCCACCAGAAGACCCTCCCACCGTCCTACCCGTGTTGTAAGGGTTGCCCGTCTGGCCAAACAACATGTTGCGGGTCTCTTGCCTAAAAACAACATGAGGTATTCATCAAATCACTTGAAAATATAATTGACTGCTTCGGATCATGTTGGTCAGGTACTTAATCCAACTAAGCTAAACAATCATAATACGAGCGTACGGCTCTCTTCAAGTAGACTTGAAGAGTGGGGGAGCTGAATTTTTAGAAATAAAATTTAAGTATAATTCAACAGTTTATAATTTATTATTTTGTAGAAATTTATTAATTTAATAGAAGTGTTTTGGTGGCCCTCGTAGGGAAATAACTAAAAACATTTTAAAAAAGTGATTTCGGCCATCTAATAACTAAACGTTGTGCATCAAAAAGTTAGTTTTTGTGAATCGCGTTTTTAGTTTTTGTAGTCAATGGATTTGAATAGCGCGCCGTGTTTTAAAAAATTATGAAATCCTTAGCAGAAAGATAAATATTTGACATAATATCTGGACATGTAGAATTGAGTTTAGACCTAAGACATTTAGGAGCGATTTACTCGTATTTGAAGTTTAAACACAATTCGTGACGTTATTAATTTGTTAAAACAGGGGTCTCTTGTCTTGTTACGGTGGTACTTGGTTATAAAACGTAATTAATTTTATAAAAAAATGGTCACATGCGCAAAAAAAATGTTGCGTCAGCCATGTTGGACTTTAAAATAAATGCTGTGTTCGAAATCAGGACCCCTAATAATTCCGAAAATGATACCCATGTTTTTAAAAAAAAGTGCATCGGCCATCTTGGATTTAAAAATAAACAAAAAATCCGAAACCCCCAGAACCTCCAATAACCTTGAAAATGATACGGGCACGCTCCAGAGACCCACAGAGCCACAGACCGATGAGAAATCGTCATTATAGGGGAGTTTTCCTGCCGGAGGCTAGCTTGTCAGGAGACCTTCTCCCTCTTATACTTACTGGTTTTATGTTGGATATCAAAACAAAATTGGAAATCAGGGCCCCTAATGATACTCATGTTCATATTTTTTTTAATACATCGGCCATCTTGGGTTTAAAAATAAACAAAAAAAAATCAAAACCAGAACCCCCAATAACCTTGAAAATGATACGGGCACGCTCCAGAGACCCACAGAGCCACAGACCGATGAGAAATCGACATTATAGGGGAGTTTTCCTGCCGGAGGCTAGCTTGTCAGGAGACCTTCTCCCTCTTATACCTACTGGTTTAAATGTTGGATATCAAAATAAAATTCGAAATCATGGCCCCCTAATGATACCCATCGAAAAAAACCACTACAGAGTCGTATTTTATGCTATAAATCGAGACTAGACTACATTTGGCGTTCGTGGGTACCGTAAAAATAGCTCTAGCTGGAAAATTTACAAAGTTATTAAGTTTTTCTTTTGCGATTTTATTTGTATAGGATTTTCCATAGTAACTTTTTTTGCTCTCTCTCCTGACCTTAAAAAATGCCTCAAAGTTACATGTTGTTCAATTTCTACGTACAACTCATAAATATATTATAGATTCGCGTATTTTTTTAATATATAAAAGCCTTTTCGATTAGATATCAGCTAAAATACATTCCCCATAGTAAACTGTATGGGATTTTCTTTTTTAAAACGCTGGACATATTTTTCATTACGAAAACCTAAATTTCGGGTCTAATCGCTAGAAGGTGCGGAAATCTAACCGTTTCTGTAAAAAAAATTGACCCCGATGTTCATTTTTCATATAAATTATCAATTAATAAATGAATTTCCCAAAGCGGATGTGTGAGTGAGAGGCACCTTTTTCTGCTTGGTAAAAGCGAGACGAAAGATGAACGTCTGTGTATTTATAATGATTATTTGTTCGCCTAATTAATAAATGTCAAAATAAAATGTGTTACCATTACGTAGAAAATAATATTAAAACCTGCCTAAAATAAAAGTACCTACTTATGTTTCCGTATAGATTTCCTCTGTCTATGACTAATAAAATTATTATTTTGCCTTTCAAACAAATATTTTTTAGCAAATTTATCTAAATACAAAATGCTTTTTTCAGATTTCGCAGATTCTCGTTTTTTTTTTAAATTATTATCATTCAAATATTTTTTTGTTACATAAATTGGTTCTAAGTCTTCGACTGCATAATAATTTACGAAAGGCACTGTTATTAGTCATATATACTTATTAAATAAATGATGTATGGTAATGAAGGTGTGGAAGGCAATGAAAAACTCCTGGAAGGTAATGAACTATGTAAGGAAGGCGATGAAAGTCAAGACAATTTTTAGATGGGTACGAATCGCGGATTCGTAATCCCAATAAAAACTCGTTTTATAAGTATAAACAGATCTTTTAATTTAAATTTAATACTAAAATAACATTCTTACGCAACCTATTAAAAATAATAACTAGATCGGAGATCAATTTTACTTAGATATCAAATTTGAAAATAACATGACCAAAATAACAAAATTTCGCTACTCGGCTGTTTACATCATCTTCAAAAAAGGCTTGTTTTATTAGTTTTTTTTGCTCTATTTTCCCTTTTTTGGACTACCGCTAGCTTTGTCCTAACAGTGAACGGTATTTTGGTTAAAATTTTGTATTTATCCAACCTCGCCTTATTTCGTAGGACACATTGGGCGAATGACCTTTTCTCTTTTTTTTTTTTTCAATGTCTTGTATTTTGAATTGAATTCCCTAGAAAGGGTTGCGTCAAATAACAATTTTTTTTCACATTCACATCTTGACTCTATCATTTTTTATGTCTTTTTTATCAAGGTACTAACATTTTTTTCTAAAGTGTCTTGTAATGTGTTTTTATTTAGCTTTTCCTGCAGTTGTTTTGTCCTTTTACTTAAAATTAATGTATTTTTCATTCTTCAATTGATGTATTTTGGCTTGAAGTCCATTTATTATTATATTTGCTATGTATCGGAATTTACGCACAGAAGACGATGTTGCTTTACTTTTATGTCCAGTTGTCAATTTTTTTTCCTAAATGGGATTAAGTTCGCTTTGAGGTACTAGAGGATCAGTCTCTAAAATGATTTGGTTAGTTTCTGGAACATTCTCTGAATCTTTTTTTTTTTCAGGAAGTGAGCTTTCAATTATGATTTTCTCAAATTCTTTCTTCTTCTCTTTCTTTTTCAAATAATTTAGAGAATTTTTCCATTATCTTTTTCTTTGTTCTCGTTGAGCTCTTGCATTCATCTCCTTGATGCTGCAAAAATTTTTTTTTTCTTTTTTCATCAGGTACCTATCTCATTTTATTTTTCTCTTCTTGAATTTCGTAACGCTGTGGATTGTTTTATTTTAACATTATAAACATTTTATTTTATAAAATGCCTGAACAAAAAAGTATTTGATTACTAAGAGATGAACATTTTTGATTACCCCCATGGAAATTAAAATAGGTTATTTTTTATCTCTGAAAATTTACTAATATTCCAAGTTCCCTAAATTTAAACCGAATTCTGTTGCCACGCTAATGAAGTTGCGGAAAGCTTAAAGGTTTCAGGGTTAGAAGCATTTATTAAGCTAAACAGTTTGCTAGTTAAAACAGATAAGTGCCAAACATAACGAAGGTCTCCGTCTCCGATGAAATGGATTTTGATTGATATTCAGTTTTAAATCAAGTAATTAAGAAACAAATAGTTTTTTACGGCATATCTGTTCAACGATACTGAAAGACGGTTTCAACAGATAGCAATGTGTTCTTAAATGCCTTGATTTAACATTGAATACGAATCAAAATTCATTACTTTACGGGGGCAGAATTTGGTTTCGTGTAGCGGCTGCATAACTCATACTAATAACTATATGTTTTTGACCAAATTGCCTATATATGTATTCATACATTTTGGAGCATACACACATTGAGCATATGGATTACACAAAGTCAAGTTCACGTCCTGTAGTTCCAACGTAAACTGCCGAGGGATTGTCAACAGCTGATGTCCTGGACATGTAGAAACTAATAATTCTCGTTTTTTTAAGTTGTTCAAATGAATCATATCTTAAGTAATAAAAAAACATAGTTCTAAAAAGCTTATAAAAAAGTTTATAAAAAGCGTACGTCTTACGTACAAAACAAACACAACACCAGACTTAATATAAATTCATTCCTCTCCAAATATTTTCATTACTATCCAGTATAATTTTTGGTAGGATGGACGGCAATGAATTGGAAAGTAATGAAGATATTGCATTTAATTCTAAATTACCCAAGTTATATAACGTATATAAAGTTTAGGAAGTATTTCCTAGAACAAGCTTTTTGAAATGGATACTAACTAGATATTTAACATGGATAAAAAATAATTACTTACCTTGAAAAACACTGGAAGGTGATGAAATTTAATGTGGACAAAATAATTTTCACGCAACAAGAACGTAAAATAATTTATGTTGCAGCGACACACGTCCTTCCACACAAAGACGTGGCGATAGACCAGCACGTGAGACACTCGTGAAATATGTTACAGTTCATCTCGGAACAAAGGTGGACTCATTTTATCTGTTTTCGTTATCTCGGATGAGAATGAAGTTTTTCGTTGGACAAAACTTTAATTTGGATTCTCTCTATGATGCAACCATTTTAAAAATGAATAAAAAATTATATCATACACCTTATTTATTGTTCTTTCAAAGTAACTACTAAAATTTGTGTTTTTTTCAAAGATGAGTTTAGTAAACAGTCATCCAATTCACTGATTAACTTTTAGAAACGGAGAAAAATGAAATTACGACAGGTTTTTTCTTTGCTGCTTGCTTATTTTCTGCATGATTCCTTAGGTACTTGATGGCATATATGCTCCATTTGGTCCTTTTTATTTTGATGGAAAAAAAATTGAAAAAAAAACATTTAAAAAATATTAAATAGGTCCCTGGAAGAGCGATTTGGGTTTTGGATTTTTTGTATATTTTTAAATCCAAGATGGCCGATGCATTAAAAAAATATGAACATGGGTATCATTAGGGGGCCATGATTTCGAATTTTATTTTGATATCCAACATTAAAAACAGTAGGTATAAGAGGGAGAAGGTCTCCTGACAAGCTAGCCTCCGGCAGGAAAACTCCCCTATAATGTCGATTTCTCATCGGTCTGTGGCTCTGTGGGTCTCTGGAGCGTGCCCGTATCATTTTCAAGGTTATTGGGGGTTCTGGTTTTGGATTTTTTGTTTATTTTTAAACTCAAGATGGCCGATGTATTAAAAAAAAATATGAACATGAGTATCATTAGGGGCCCTGATTTCCAATTTTGTTTTGATATCCAACATAAAACCAGTAAGTATAAGAGGGAGAAGGTCTCCTGACAAGCTAGCCTCCGGCAGGAAAACTCCCCTATAATGTCGATTTCTCATCGGTCTGTGGCTCTACGGGTCTCTGGAGCGTGCCCGTATCATTTTCAAGGTTATTGGAGGTTCTGGGGGTTTCGGATTTTTTGTTTATTTTTAAATCCAAGATGGCCGATGCACTTTTTTTAAAAACATGGGTATCATTTTTCGGAATTATTAGGGGTCCTGATTTCGAACACAGCATTTATTTTAAAGTCCAACATGGCTGACGCAACATTTTTTTGCGCATGTGACCATTTTTTTATCAAATTAATTACGTTCTATAACCAAGTACCACCGTAACAAGACAAGAGACTCATGTTTATAAATAAATTAATAACGTCACGAATTGTTTAAACTTGAAATACGAGTAAATCGCTCCTAAATGTCTTAAGTCTAAACTTAATTCTACATGTCCAGATATTATGTCAAATATTTATCTTTCTGCTAAGGATTTCATAATTTTTAAAAACACGGCGCGCTATTCAAATCCATTGACTACAAAAACTAAAAACGCGATTCACCAAAAACTAACTTTTTGATGCTACAACGTTTAGTTATTAGATGGCCGAAATCATTTTAAAAAAAAATGTTTTTAGTTATTTCCCTACGAATCAAAAGATCGATAGCTGGTGATAATCTGCAATGATCATTGCCTGTCAAAACATACCTGTCGAATGCTACTTACATTAATTTAAAAAATGAAATGATCTGTCTTCTAAGCAAGTAATCAAACCCTTTATATTTCAATAATTTATATACTTTCCGCTCCGTGTGGCTAATGAAAAATGTCTCACCCTGTATACAGCAACAAGCTATATAGAAATATTCGTACATCAGTCGACATGCTAATGGATTCATATGGCTGAGTTAAATACGAGGTTTACGCTTAAAAATCAAAACTTTTAGGTACGCCATTTTAAAGTCCGTAATACGTCCGTCTGTGAAAATCTTAAACGCTTAAGAGACTTGAAGCATAAAGATTGAAGTTACTGATAGACTTTGCTATAAAGTTAATGTTTATAAAATATAAATCAAATATGATACGAACAATGTTCCATTTTTACGTCACAAAATTGTTTGAGAAAACAGTCAAATCAGTTTTTATACAAATTGTTTGACTGTGTGTGGGCACAAGAGCAATGTATTCATGCAATTTTCCATAACCGGCGAAGAGCTGTTAGTCCACAAACTGCCAGATACCAACATCCGATCGTTGCCGACAGCCGCCAGTCCATCCTTGCCAATGAATTACAGACATCTCTTTATAGTCCTCGCAGCTCTGGATGCCCAAACTGCCGACGAATCGTCAACAGTGGACGGACCAGGACTGCCGAGAACCTGAAATGCCTTGTAAAAATAGGCATGCATGGGTGGCGGCTCACCGTGAGGCATGCGTAGTATATGGCATGTAGCCAGCCGAAACGCCTTCGCAATGACAGTTGATTCCCATAAGAAAAGTGTACAATGCCTACCAATGTGTTCCTGAAAAATCTTAATATAAATTAATTTTACCTTATTAGACATTCACTAACTAAACGTTTATCATATAATTTCATATGCAATTGTTCTAGTTTATTTAAAATTTATCACCGGAATTCAGATTGAGATTGTTGAAGAATGAACTTCTAAACCTGTACTAAGTTTAGTAATAGTCTTAATTTTCAGCTATACTACTTTACATAAGCGTAATGAAAGTTGATCAAAAGCTAAGGGTTAGTGGACATGATAAATATTGAACTTGGGTAGCAAGAAAATGGCCAATAATTGAATAGGTTAAATTATAAATTTAAATCAATTACATCAATAAAAAAGGTGTGCACACGTAATTGATTTGGAAAGTGGTCCTGATTAGAAGATAATAGAAATGAGGCCTATATGCAAAAATATAAAAAAGATATATATAGTTAAATCAAGTGCAGAAGTCAAGTTAAAAGTAAAAAAAGTGTTATCTAAAGGCTGGATTGTAAGGTGATCATGCGAAGTCTTAATTGTGACTGATTTTCGTCGGACGCTACATTTAGAGTCTGATAGTAGTTGCCAATCGATAATTAGTATGACATATAATAGAAATTTGTTAGGGCTTGTTAAAATTTATGGGTTGGTGATGTTTGAAAAAAAAACAGGTTGATGTGCTCTTCTAAGAAGTAAGATAGGAATTGACCGTGCTAAAACTTCAATAAGGTCGTTTAGAATTCATGAATTGAAGTTCATTCAAACTGCGAATATAGGACGTTTAGATTTCTCGTGATTATCTCGCGACTAGTATGCGCTACGTTAAATTTTTTTAGTGATAATGTAAAAATGACCACTTTTGAAGTCGAAGTCGGTATTACAAGAATTAAAAACATTAGAAGTTTAGCATTGAAGATGCTTAGGCTAATTTTTTAAGTAAGAGGGCAGTAAAAAATTTAATGTTCTAAATTGTTTGAACAAGACCTCATTGAAAGCTGTGAAGTTAAAGTTGTAGATATTAATGTAATTATTGTCTGCCTCGTGGTATTGCGGTAGCTCGTTTAACTGCCATGCATGAGGTCGTGGGCTCGAATCCCGATGGGGTCAATATATTTTTTTTATATAAATGCGATTTTCTCATATATGTCTTCATGTGAACAATTATCAAGATTCACTGCACTTGGTGTACCAATGCAGTAACTCTATGCACATTAGGTGCGGATAGGGAGAGTAGGGGCCAGATCATTGGACGATTCATAGCCTGGACGCTACTAGTTGAGTCTGGCAGCTAAGCTGTCTAGTAGTAATTGTGATTAATCGAAATCTAATCTTGAGAGTAATTATTAGTCCACATCTCAGCTAGTTTCCCAAATACGTTCTTCACATAGTTAAGAATTAAAATTTTATGCATAGATTATTACTTTAACTTAGTTCAGACTTATCTTACGTTTATGATTTATGTTTAATTTAATTTTGGAGCCATCTATAAATTGGACAGCGGTGATATATCGATAGGTAGATATAAAACTGTTGGTCACATTTAAGAATTTGCGTATAATATGTTCTAGTTTGAAGTAACGGCCGTAGTGGGGATGATTTGATCATATCAGCTAGCAATTGGACAGTGGTGATAGTTTAAGGCACTGACGGTCCTAACAGTATGTTATACGACGTAGTTTGAAGTTAGATTGGATGTCTGGTGGCAACGAAAACTCAACCTATAATTGTACCCCCGGAAGACTAGAGACTTTCTATCGGGCAATTGTTTTAAGTCGGGTTGGGCTTGCTAGCGCGCACACTGAATCAACAAAACAGTAGGTTGGTGATGAGTGCGCAGGAAACAGTTCGGTTGGCTATGAGCTCTCAGACTATTGAAACAGTGGCAGTTCTGCTCTCGAACGGATTTTGCAGTTGAATAACGACATTTGAGAGTGCTGGTACTGCAATGAAGGTTGGAACAATATTGTCAAGAAAAGTTATTATTGCTGTCAATACTTACGAAGGGAAAAGCTATCGCCCGATTACTACGATCGGCAAGTGTGCGCGCTGTGAAAAAGGAGCCATAATGATGTAAGCTATCGGCCCGATATGTTTATCGATTGGGATAGTTTATAGGCAATCGCAAGGCCTATTAAACTTAGCAATCGGCCAATACCGGATCGTTGTTAGTATGCGCACTTGCTTACATCCTTCATATTGATTAAAAGCCACGACTAAACTATCCCCGATAGAAAGTCTACTAGTCTGCGGGGTGGCTCTTAGGAGATGAAGCGTTAATCAAGGCTTTAATTTGAAGTGAGTCGGACAGCCAGGTTAAGGGTAGATGGTCCATTGGTGCTATGTATGGCATGGCGTTTCAGTAACTATGTGCTTATTCGATCCTATTTTTCACTCTGGTGCTATCGGTCCTCATTTCTTCTGTGTTCTTCCTGCTGCTGAGATAATTCCTCCCCGTCGCTGGCCTTCCCGCTGCTTGGGAAGTACTTGCTGTTCACCTTGATCCTGGTCTCCCTCTGCGTCGGGATGACTGTCTGCGTACTCAACGTACACTTCAGGTAAATATTTAATCATTGACCTATATTAACAGACCAATAATTCAGAAGAGAACTAAAATAATTGTTCCTTCTCTAGTTAGCGACGCTCCGACGTAACGACAAAATATAAAAGTAGCGGTTACCGGCAGATAAAACAGTTTGTGCTAAGAAATATATGAAGTTATAATAGCAGCTTTCGGCAGAGAGTACAGTTTGCAGTTACTGCTGTTACGTTGTGTTGTACCGGCTGAGATTGCTGGTTATTGTTTTCTCGGTCGGTAAACGCTCCGTCTTTACATTTGGTTGTTGCGTCGGGTTTTTAGAGTGCGCTAACTAGGGACTTGGTGACTTTCCCCCTTCAATTAGTTTATCTAATATACTATAGCTCTGTGCCATATGTACATGTGTAACAAACTCGTAGTACAAAACTCTTAGTACAACAATATATTTCATACGATAAAGCTAATTTCTTCCGTTCCTTTTCATGTCCTTAGTCTAGAAGGGATTAAGATAATTTTGTCTCAATCTTAACTACAAAATGCACTGCAAATACAAATGGAACATAAATGATGACAGTTCTCTTTTGAAATAGGATGTCTAGTGACTATGTGTGGTGGTGGGGGGGCGTTATATTCGATTTTGTTATTGTTTTCTTTATGGATAATTTTGATTTGACTAAATTACTGATATTTGACAATTATTTGTAGTAATTTGTCGTAATAAAAAAACAACTTCTTATTTAATTTTGTCGACAAAACTCATGGGTCATATAAGAAAAATTATTCTATCGACATCGACTGTAAAATATGTTGGTAGATTCACTGGTTTCTCGCTTGTACATCGTGTTTGGTTACACGGTGCAAATCGTATCATGTCAACAAAGAACCAAAAAAAAATTATTTAAGAAATAAGAATAGATAATACATGAAGTGACCCTTCACGAAAAGCCATATGTCTTTTGATATAAAAAAATTATGTACTCCGTAATGGGAAAATTTCCAGTATTTGGACACACTCAAAATGTCTTGATGTTTTTTTGTGTAGACCTATTTCGCTGGTCCTAAACTCCTGGTTCGACGACAGTAGCAGTACGATGGGCAGCAAGACCCCGCTCCTCTACCCCAGGTTTAGTAGTGAGGAAGAACATGAAGGCTACATTGAAATTCCCGGATCCGACCTGGAAGTTGTAAGTCCTAAATTATTTTTCAGAATTCTTTCGTAATAAACCCTTAGGCGGGAATCCTTACGCTCAAATTCCGCTCAGATTTCTGGATTCTAATAAGATGCATACAAATTTTTTTATATTAGGGAAATTTTTAGGGTTCTTGTATAAAATAAAGAGAGAAAAAAAACTTGTAAAAAAAAAACTTTTGGTTGCCTGTAATGTCGGTTTACGGACGATAATTTTACGTGATAACGTCATAACAAAACATTGATGAAAAATAGCACACTTTTACGAATTGAATTGAATTATTATTACTGAATTATCATTATTTTGCATAAAACAAAGCAGGATGAGGTAATTGAAAATTATTTTTTTTCCATAAATTCACTTTTTTGTTGTTTTTTCTTCTTGTGTGCTGCTGCTGTCTCCCTTCTACTCGGACGCATCGTCCGATGGAGTGGAAGAGAGAAATATGCGTCACAAACCGAACGCTTAGGCCGATCGTGCCTCTCTATCGCTTGTTCCGCGCTCTCGCTTGCACACTCGGCTCAGACGGAACGTGACAATGAGTCATGCTTTTTCGTGTGTGCAGCCGGCGTTCATCGATTTATTAGACGTTATCACGTCACAATCAAAAGGTTATTGTTTTAAACTTTAAGGTCATAGTCAGATTTTTCTACCTTTTGATTGGCTATAAGTAGGTAGGTACCTAGATAGTATGACACTTTTAGAAATAAAAATGGTGCTACGGAAAGATAATTTTGAGAAAATGGTCCTGAATTTATTATAAGTCCAATTATTATGGTAATTACTTATATTGTTTGTTTCTAGGATAGTGGTGATGGCATACTATCATCAATGCCCTTTTTTGAAAATTACAAATATTCTGTAGAACACAAGAAAAAACAGAGCTCTCTTGTAACAATGTAAGTAAAAAATCATGTTTATTTATTATTCTATTCAATTACACAATAAGTCCACCTCGTGGTATAATGGTAGCGCGTTAAGCTGCCAGGCATGAAGTCGCTGGATCGATTCCCGATGGGGGTCAATATGAAACATTTTTATTGATATCCCAACAGAGACAGAGAAACTCTGGAAACGAATGTGGATTATCTAGGCGTTTACAGGGCTTATGACCTGTCATTGGCTGGGTTAAGTGGCTACTTGATGTATTACAACATTTCCCATTCCGCCCATTATCTGATAACCAAATATGAAAAAAAATTGAAACTCGCGTTCGTAATATCACATTACAAGTGAATTTCTCACTGGTGACATCTGTTGAGAAGATTGTTAAGCATTTTTGGCAATCAATCTTTATTGTGTAGGTATCTGATATTTAGCCCAGCATGGGTATAATCCAGTAATCTGTCTACAAGTATTTGTACGCATTCAAAAGGTTGTTAAAAAAATGACACATTTTTATATATCAAGATTTACTGCACTTGGTGTACCAATGCAGTGCCCTATGCACCATTGGGTGCGGACAAGGGAGACATATAGTAGTGTATATAATATTTTTTAATGCATTTTCACTGGAATTTATATATATCACAATATTTTTAAAATTATTAATATTGCTAATGTGTATCACTGCCGTGGAGTGATCCAATATGGAACGATGCAAGAAGATAATAATATAATAATGGTGGAGATTATGAATATATGACCAATTAAGAACATATTTGGAATTTGTGTCAAAAATGTACATAGAAATTGATATTGTATTGAGAGATCCAAGTTGTGGTTTATTTAATTTTTATAATTTTTTATGTTTTTTTTATTTTAATATTATTATTATCCTCGCCCAAAGGGTCTTTTAAATCGCATAATTCATTCATTGTATATAAAAAGAGAAATAATAAAAGATAGGTAGCAACACATTCTGGTATAACATATTCAATATTTATAATTTAATTAAAATAAATCAAATGAACATTTGCTTCAAATTTTTTTTATCTAAAATACCTAAATAAGTGAAATTTAAAATAAATAAAATGTGAAATTTAAATGAAAGTGATGTGCAAGTGAAATGAAAATTTATTAAAAATGCTTTAAATAAGCAAAATCTATAATAAATCAATTGTAAAATGTTGTAAAATTTTTGATTTAAAAAAAAAAAAAAAAAAAATATTTTAATATTAGTGGTGGAGTCGAGGTATCTGGATTGGAATCTCTAGGTTCGACCCCCACACCAGGCACAACTCGTTTCCTGGTTTGGTGTAGCCCACGTATTTCCTGTCTGTTTGATAGAATATTTTAAATAAAAATATTTTTACCGTTTCATAACGAACTCCTATGTGTATTTTATATTTCCTATCTTTGATAAGATTTCTGCATATAATACCAAATGTTTGACAAAATATTATAATAGTTATCTTAATAAAATTGTACATTATTACTCAGTATTTTTTTATGTGCATGTTCTAAATAAAGTGTTAATGATGATTGAATATGTTTTTGCAATGATTCCGATCATCTGATGTCTAAGGGTAAAATATAAATTAATACAATGTATTTACCAATTAATGACTTCAATTTAAAAATATAAGAAAATAAAAGTGCACAAGACAATGGCCTTGTGTAAATAACTATTGACAGGTCTAGGAGAAAATTAAAAATCTATGTGGGGATTAAATACCTCTAAAATAAATTATAAATATCACAAACATTGAACTTGGTTTTTCATATGCCTTGGTGTTTTGTGTCATTCTCCTTTGTTGTTGGACCTTCTGGCCAGTTTGGTTGTGATTAAGTAAAAAAAAACTACAGACAGTAATCATCACATGTAATTTTTATTCTAAAGCTATTTATAATTAACCTTCTGTTGCCTATTATGCGATAAGGATTTAATATGGTTGTAATCATTTATAGTTTATAGTAAACCATAATCCAATGATATGTAGTTTACCACTCCAGACCTTACGCCTAAAAAATGAAACGTTAACATATAATTTTAATAGCATTAAGACCGGTTGTGTTGTATCTTCAGCGAAGAAAACACAGGTTATCGAGATTCATTCAGCTCGGTTCAACAAGTCTGAGTAGCAAGCTGTACCATTCAAACTCACTCTTCACACATTAAAATCTTGGGGCATTTATAAGGTGATATTCAAAGTATAAGTCCTGGAAATTTGGTCCTGTTAATTAGAGTCGCGGTTTAAATACTTACCCGATAAATGTCACAATATAGGTCTTCATTAAACCGTTCTAAACATTTCCCGACTAAAAAAAGTAACCTAAAATTTAAAATATGTCGAGTTTTCTGAGTAATTAAAATGTTGGAATTGTAATATTTTAATATAATAAGAAAAACACTATATAGGTCAAACGGTAAGATTATCGACCTGATTTAATAATCTTAAAAAAAATAAAAACCACAACTAGAAAAAGATATTAAGGTAGTAGACATTAGTTAGAATACTGAATATTTAATCCGTCTGCAGTTGAGTCATAATGTTTACGTCAACGAACATGGGATTTAAACGGAACTGCGCCGAAGAATTTGTTAGATATTGTGTTAAATCTTATTCTGAGCCTCCTTCGTATTTGCGGATATGTGTGATGAGGAGTATGCTAATATCGGGTCTTGACAAAACTGATATTTACATTAATTATAACTAAATATAAATTGTACATAATTAATCAAATTATACTCTAGTTTAAAAATCAGCGGATCATTAATTTCTTAAAATTACATAGAATCACTATCCAATGAAAGTGCAAGATTCAGCCGGAAAACTAATGTCGGGCTTATTTCGAACTGTTTTAAATAAAACGAAGTTTCCTTATTAGAAAGTTAGTTACAAAGGAAGACAAAACGTTGAATGTTATTGGTGCTCCAAACTTGTTCTCTGTTGATTTCAGTGACAAGTGCTACACCAATCAAAACTAACGGAAATAATTATTACGTGGAAAAACGGCATTACTAATACTAGATAAAATGATGAACATGGACGAAGAAACGTACTAGTAGTCACGATAACTTATTCATTTCGCGTTCTCTCGACGGACTTCAATGAATGCTTATCAACCCTGAGGTCCCTAATCGTAAGTCACAAAATTAAATGTTTAGAAAACCAAATGAGTCTGACTGGGACCCTTACGCTGGATTAAAACAATTTACTCAGCGACACTATGGAATGGCGTAGTGATCTACATTGTAACAAAATCACTCGCATAGATTCCGAAGTATACGCATGCGATCATTGCATTCCGTGATAAGATATAGTGACAGTTGTTGCTTTGATCAGATTCAATCTTTTTCCTTTACGTCGTAACAGATTACGTTTGTTATACCCTGAAGACATTAGTCAGTTTATAGTGTTATTAAACGGTATAACTAAACTTTGATCAACATAGTTCGGATCACAGCAGTTGTATACTTCACATCATGATATTTGAGTAACAATCATTAGATTGTATATTCAACTATAACCCATATTTATATTTCTACATGAGTTTATTTTGGGCGTTTCAAATAATATCACGAACAAAGGTTGTTAAAGTTTAGCTTTTGAAAATTAACTTTACTAAAGATATGTGTGAAGTTCCAAGATTTCAAGAAATTTCATCTGATTGGTGCTATTCACAGCGAGATGTGCTATTGTATATACAAATCAATTAGCGGCCTCTGTGAGCGTATATGGATACAGACGCTGGACTCACGAAAACGGTGGTTCCGGCTCATATTCCCGGTGGAGAACAAATGAGCTTAAAAAATAATTTCCCATAAATTAGGCAACGCCTTGGGTGTTTATACGCCTTAGTAAAAGCAGGAGTTAAAGGCCCTCCTGGCCTGTTGATGTGTTAAAAAAAAACATATGACTTAGCTTGACAATGAATTATTTTAACAGGTTTATATGCTTAACTTTATCCTTATCGAAATTTAGAGTAATACATTGCACTGGCTCGTGTATGAAAATGACGTAGTATTGACATGATGTAGGGTATGCAATACACCCATGAGGATGAAGAGTTAAATACTTATCATACTCTCCAAGAAGGATATTACGATTGTGGGTTACCCTTCCTCAGGGACCATGTGTTTTGTGTTGGAGGAACTGAAGACACAGCGAATTTGATAGGAGAATACAGGAAAACAAAGAAGTTCAGTATGGTATTGGCCTGTCAATAAATATTGGTGTCTCTAAATGCACACTGTGAGTGCCCTTTATCGACCAATACTTTTTTTTAATACAACCTTATCTGACGAAGAAATAATGAATTGAAACTAAACCTCATGATAGGCTCAAATTAGTAAAAAGCTTAATATAAATTAGTAATTGTTTTGGGTATAGTGTTGATTTAATGCGTGCCCGTCACGATTCTTTTGCAATACCATAATCAATCAAACGTACTTATTTACATCATACTTTGCAACTCAAAGCGAAGGGAGGTCAATATAATAATTGTTACAAACACCGTGTCCAATTATGGAAGAAGATTCCTGGTGTTTAGGCTAGGACAATGGGTACATCGAGTTTTGGTATACGTGTATAGTTCGGGAGAAAGGGAAAACATGCCGGGAACAGAGTGACTAAAAACGGATTTAATTCATAGCTTATGACTGTGAATTCTAGCATAAAACTACCAAGTTCTCTTCAACTCACGGAGTATTAACGATAACCTACATCAAATTAATTCGTTAAGCGTTCACGATAGACAATAATGAATATCACAAACAGGGTATTCGTTTACACTTTGAGTAATACTTTCTCCTACCTAAGCTTAATGGTCAACATTCATAATCTTCATTCAAATCTTTAAGTCGGTACAAAGTAGCATCAATATAGTACTACAGTACCCAAACACAAGGATAAATAATCGCGGAAAGAATTATGTAAGCGCGCGGTGTGGCACTTCATGTTCGCGAAAACCGGAAACGGCAATGGTAATATTTATACACAGAAGTATTATTTAAATTGGGTTGTTACTTAGAGATGTAACGTGTGCATCTGAATTCGACTAACCACAGTAAAATAGAAACAAGTTTAGATCGAAACACTAAAGGTTAATGTATTTTATGATTTAAGTCACATTACTTTATGTTACAGACAGTGAAAATTTCAATGAGTATAATTAAATAAATATACGCTGAGACCTGAATAACGACTACTTTTCATTTAATTTGAATTTAATATAAAGCTTAGGTAAATACTATATTAGAACACAACGCAGATATATTTTAACATTTGTAACATTAAGTGTACTTCACAACGAATCAAGTTCTTGACGCTTTTATACGAACTAATTATTTAATCACACATCATATATAAACAATTATAATCTTACGTGTTTTTGTAATTAAGCTTACATTAAAAATATATCTTAGTCTTCTTTCTGTCGGGGGCCACGGGTGTGTGCTCCTCTGTGGAGCCATGTGGACAGAACACTAGATCCCTTCGCTATCCAGCTGGTTTGTGCAGCACGAGCTCTTCAATCAGCTCCTCCACCAGTTTGATCCATCACTGGGTTTTATTTCTGTGACCGTATGGTACAAAGCTGATATTTCCGGACTGCCAGGACGTTTGAGTCCTGCCGGCGTAAAGATGAGTAGCTCGGTATTATATTTTATTACACCATGTATGAAAGCAATTGAGAAAGTAAATCACAGCCTCTCATTCCAACATCTACGGACTGTAAAACAATTAACAATCAACACTGACCATGAAGTAGAATGGACTCTGCAGCCTGCCAGAGGCAGTAGCACGCAGCGCAGTCCGGATATGTGAACGCGTGGATGTCCGCAGGAACCCTGTCCGTGGTGTACCTGGTGGTGTTTGTGATGGTGAAGGGCTGGGGCTGGGGGCTGCATGTGGACTCCTGGCTGGAGGAGCTGACGCTGAGGACGGACTTCAGCGTGCTGAGCGGGATGCTGGCGCTGAGCTTCTACATCCACAACATCATCATCACCGTCATGAGGAATAACAGACACCAGGAGAAAAATGTATGTCAATTTTAAAATTTTATTTTTATTATAACTAACGAACGGGTGGTGGCCCAGTGGGTAGCGTCGCGGTCTCTGAGTCCAGAGATCGTCGGTTCGTATCCCCACTTCGACACGACTCGATTCTTATTTTCAAGCACAAGCCGCTTAGGCTTTATTGAAAATAGTATTTACAAATTGAAATATGTGCAAATATCTTAAGATTGCATAGATTTCTTTTTAAATAAAAAAAAAACTAACTAACCATCACGCCATTTCCCCGTAGGGGTAGGCAGAGAGGATAGAACGCCATACCACTCTGTCCTGACATACTTCCATTGCTTCCTCTACACTCATACATCTTCTCACACACACATAAGCGATGGTTCCGACTTTTCAAATGTCCAATTATTGTACTTGGTCATGCCATGTCTTTCGCGAAAAATGTACGTAATATTGAATGGTCAGTGTGACGTTTGGCTTTTATGTAAACGTTTAAGTAAATATTGGTAAATTGTATGCTTAAAAAAACAAATAACATATATACATAATTAGCTATATTATCCTGTGTGCAAACCTCAAATACCTCAAATACCTCAAATTAGACACAAAACTAGGAACACAACTATGCAGCTTCATAAACCTCCAAAAATCCACACTACCTTTCGCCAAAGAAGCCTTGTCTATTACTCGAGTAAAGTGTACAACCTACTCATTGTCCATCAGAACACTCGAAAAACACTCAGCATACAAAGTAGCCATAAAAAAATGGATTGTGGAGGAGGGTCGTGCACAATTGGAGGAATGGATCAGGCCAAGTAGATAGTCAGGGGGTTTTTGATTTTAAATTTAGACCACATACTTACTTTTATCTGTATGATTTAAAAAAAAAAAAAAAAAAAATTTGATGTTGGGTTACTTATATTAAGATTGTATGTAGAATATACCCATTATAAACAATGTAAAATGTTTCCCTCGGCACGGGTTATCCCAGTGAGGGAACATTATTTTTATATATATTTTTTTAAAAAACACTATGTACAAGTCCAAATAAATAAACATACGAAAACAACTAACGATTGCGCTTAAATAATATATAAATAATGTAATAACTGTATGTTCGCATTATTACAATAATTCATGGTGCCGTGTGTATTTATTTAATCCAAATGATTATTTTAATGTTGCAATTACTGTTTGTACATTTCAGGGTAGAGACTTGAGTATTGCCTTTGTGTTAGTTACACTCACCTACACTTTGGTTGGTGCCGTCTTCTACATTTGTTTTCCCCTCGCCAAGACCTGTATAGAAGATGTGAGTTTAAACTCTAAATTGCATTATTATAATACGTATACATAATATAATTGAACTACTTCTTTTTATCACCAAGAAGCCAGGATTTGACACCAAGGATTAGAAAGATACTTAAGTGTGAAATATTTTTATATTAATATCATACATCTTAGGACCTTAGTTTCTTTGGCTTTGCCCGCATGCATAAAAAATAGTTGCCAAATCAAAAAACATAGAATGATTTGTAAAGCGCCGTTTTCATGAGAAATCACCTCAAGGGTGCCGAACATAATTATGTAAAGCCAATTGACTTTCTATTTAAACCCAAGCACAGCCTCTAAATTTGAGTCAAGTGCTTGGGCAGGAAGGTTTTAAGAAAATGAACTTTGAGTTTTGCCTGAAATTCACTGTAACTACGAAAGAGTCTTAAATATGAAGGGAGCCAATTCCAAGTAGAACCTGTAACAGCAATGGTGCAGTCTCCTGGCATTAAATATAGTCTCTGAATGCTGGGGTGCCATTTAGGCACTTTTTTTGCAGAATATGTTAGTATTATTGACATAGTTACTATCTCTCTTTTAGTAGGTACCACTGTAGGTATCTATTTATTTTTATTTAATTTTTTTATTTTATTTTTTTTTAGCTGATAATTATTACTATTATACACTGTGTATCAAAACTCTATGTGAAAGCAGGAAACCAGTGAACCTAAGTCGTATTTAAAGTCAATTTTGTAGATTTAATTTTTTTTATTTGACCCATAGTTTTTGAGAAAATTGATTAAGAAGGTTATTTTCTTTTCGATAAATTGTTTTCAAATATAATTTATTTAATCAAATTAATTCTATCCGTAAAGAAAACAAAAAAAAAACGCATTTTAATAAGAATTTGTTCAATTTTACCTACTTATGAAAGCTTTTATGAGAAGAAAAAAATTATTTTTCAAGTTTCAAAAGTCATATTACACATTCGACTCCAAATACGACGTAGATTCACCAGTTTTCAGGTTGTACTATGAGTTTTGTTACTCCGTGTAAAGAATAAGTAAATATTAATTTCAGAATATCCTGAACAACTTTGTGAAGAGCGACATAATGACAGCCGTGGCGCGCGTCCTGCTGCTGTTTCAAGTGGTGACTGTGTACCCGCTCATCGCCTTCATGCTGCGGGTCCAGTGTCTGGGCAGCGCGCACTCCGCCCGCCCGCCCTCCCGCCCTCGCCGTGCTGCTCTTCAACTCGCTCGTGGTGTCCGTCTGCATACTCTTCGCCTGCTTCGTCCCCAAGATAGGCACCATCATCAGGTAACGGAGACAAGAAGAAAATAACTAACCTGCACTGACACAAAAAAGTCAACTTTTGAGAAATCTAAACTGGATTTTTAAAAACTCAATATCTCTGCATATAGGAAAGAGATATTAACACGTTTCTTGGACGGAAATGTGGCGGTCGGTGTAAGATATACCATGGTATTCTCAGTTAATTTTTAATAAACCATGACATACATAGTGCAGTAAAGTATTAATGATCCGAATTCAACCACACGCATTTGGTATGATTTCCTTTTCATTCATGTCATTATGTGCCTATAATACGGGTTCCAAAAACAGTCTCCAAGCTAAGAAACTGACTTCCAGCTCCTGTGCATTTTCCCAAGTCAGGTCCACATAATTTGTTAGACTATAAAACCTTCAAATTGGACACTCTACATCAAAAAAGAAGCATCATTCTTAGAGGTCCGGTGATTCGTCCGGATGATGTAAAGAAGCTAGCTCCCCACCTAAAGGCTTGGTTCTTCACTGCTAGTCCTCTGTCTCTCAAGAGCTATGAGCTTAAAGCCTAGGACAGGAAAGTGAGAACTAACTCAAGAGGGGATCGTTATAATAGATCTAAAGAGGTCGCAGTGGCATCAGGAGCTCAACGTCCTGACCCTCGTTATAGAATAGAATAGAAGAACGGATGCGCAGGCAGGCTGAACTGCACTCTTGATTTGAATCGCATGGACTGAAAAAATTACTGAAAAACACAGCATTATAACCCACAGAAGCATTATCTGAACTAAATATTACATACACTTACAGCTGACTGATAAATTTTTACTTGATCATAAATTGTCTTTATTTCTTCACAGATATACTGGAGCAATAAGCGGTCTGGTCCACGTGTTCACACTTCCCAGTTTACTTCAGATAACGTCACTCTACCTCCGGGGGAAGTTGACTGTGTTCAGTGTTATACTGTACACCTCAATATTTATAATCGGCGCTTGTAACTTGTTGGCCCAGTTCTTTGTAGAATGAAAGATACACGTCTTGATATTGGTGATCTTGTGATAACCTGAAACTCTGAAATTAAGACACGACTGGAGGATGGATTGATGCTCCTAATGAATGTAGTTTTGACGCTGAATAATAAAGTTATATCGTAGTTAATCTTAGCAAAAGGTACTTGACTGAATTCTCATACATAGCTCTTAAGGTATCGAGTTCCTGAAAAATTATATTTTTTATAATAAATCCATGACAAAGAAATTAATTAACACATTAATTTCAACTAATGTCTTATTATTATTAAGTAACAAGAATAAATGTCAATAGGGTCTTGTCAATAAGAAGGGATATGAAATTTGACACATTCTACATAAAACGTTTTTTTTAGTTATTAATTTTGAAAAGTTTTGAAATTTGTAATTTTTATTTACTAAATTCGTTTATCCAAAAACGCCATTCCATTACGTGTGTTTCTATTGTGGTTCAAAACAAAGACGTTTACGGTTTAAATTTTCAGCCGGAATTAAAAATGACAATATATGACTTTGTATATCTCACTTATTTATTAACAAATATAAAAAATAATCTCACCTGTCGTCTGGTGATTTTTTATTTTATGAAGTTATGTTAAGTAATATGATTACATTTTCGTTTTAAGTGTAATTTAATATGATTAAATGTTATCGGTAAGTTAAATATATAATATTTTTATTTATGTTTAATAATTTATTTTGATAAATTTTACGTTTTAAGTACTTGTTTTTGTAATTTCGTATCACACTAAATGATTTTTTTTAACATAGTAATCGAGAGTAAGCAATATTTCAATCAAATAAAGGTTTTTATATGTTTATAGAATTTCTTATTTTCTCAAAGGTTCATATTTGGTTTTCACGTTTTAGATATCGAACAAAAACTGTGTAACGTCTTATTTTTTAAATAATTTATTTATTACCTTTAACAAATAAAATATTTAGAAAATAAGACGATGCAAATATGGTTTCTGTTGATATTTAAAAGTTAAAAAATATCATCGCCTAGTGCTACATTTCAAAGAATTAATCAAGGACTACGATTATATATGGAAAAATGGTCTAAAATACTAACGGAAAGGCCACGTTCACGAGCGGCGAGCGTAAACAGCGATGGAGAGAACAATCTTATGTATTTATACACGGATTTTGGATGCATTATAAATTCATTGGAGTGCGCTCCATGTCAAACTTTCTACGCATGTTTCTCCCGTCCAATTTTCATTATATTTGTGGCAAACCGTCCTTTTAAGGATGGTCCCTAAATTGTACATAATGTTGATATTGTAAAATGAGAGATGATTTTTTGTATAAGTAGTATTACAATAAACATATTGTTTCAACGAAAAGATTTTTATTTTAAAATCAATTTTTATTCAGCAACATATACACAATTCAACAATATAAACTACAAAATACCAAGTGCATAATTGATAAAAATACAGATTAATAATAATTCGTAATAGTCAATCTTTGGAAGACAGCATAAGAACAAATATAAATACCAACATTACTGATTGTGTAAAGTGAAATCAAATAAATATTTATTTAAATGTATTTAAATTGTTTTTTTTTTTGTACAAAAGTAAAATTAACTAAGTAATTTATTTTCAAAAATATTATGCTCAATCAATATTATGTTTTGTGACATCAGAAAGTTTCAAAAGAAGAAAATACAGCTAATAAGAAAAAAACATGTTGTTATAAATAGATATCACTAAGAAATGTTATAGACAAGTGTATATATGTTTTAACAAATTCATCTTAAAAATATTTAACAAATATCTCAAATATTTAAAAATCTAAACTTGTATCAGATGAGTACCCTAGATATTCAAAGAAAATAAAATCGTTTACTCTGTAAGATGCCCAACTAATAAAACATTCAAAATTGTATTTGAATCACCGAGCAAAAAACTCTTTATTTCAATAAACTTAATTACAGGTACATCAAAGAAAAAACATTCAAATATTTGCACAATCATCTAGCTTGTGATGTGAAATTCACAAAATTCGCAGAACACTCTTCCTAAAGAATGGGTTAGTATTATGAATACAATCTAAATAGTCCACACCTTTTGCTAATTGTTCTGCATTTTGCGTAAACGTGTTCTACATAGAATAATCACGATTGTATTTATGATCTTAATATTAAAATTTACACATTCATCATTTCGCAATGATTAGATAAAACAGATGATAAAGTTTTCATTATTTGTGAATAATAGGGATGATGTTAAGGTTACTTTCCATGTGTTTTTATATTCTTAGTCATATTTTGAACATTTATTTTTGGATAAAGTTTACAAACATGCGAGACAATATGTTAACAGTTGTAATGTACAAACGACTGTCTTATGTGATGACAGTGGGAGCATCACGACCGGTGAACTTCTTCAGGTCGGATATTTGAAGAGCAACTTCAATAAGCGGTTTCAGCATTACTTGAGCATCGCCAGTCACATCCGTCGCTTCGTAAGAGTCGATATAAAGCCTGGAATTTTAATAATTTTTTAAGACTACAAAAAAACACAAATTTTGAGAGATGTGATGAGAAAATTCATGTGTAAAAAATTAAGTTTTCAAATATTGTGTTTACGTATTGTTGCATTGGTACACCACTGCATTGGTACACACACTGCATCGGTACACCAAGTGCAGTCTATCTTGATCGTTTTATTACACGAAGGTAAGATGATCACTTTTAAATAACAGTTTTAAATATTTTGACTCGATTAAACGCAATACTTTTAGATTTAAACTAAAAGTCAAGATAATGATGTTATTGTATTAAAGGTAGGTAGTAGGTACATATTATTAGAAATATATATGGACCGGGAAGAATGGAGTAGGAAATGGAGATCTAGTGCTCATCTCAGGATTGAAACAACATAAGAAAAATAAATTACAGACAATATTTTCTGAATTACCTGACAGTTGCACCAGAACTTCCCGTACCACTGAGTCTCAGGACGATTCTGGATCCATCATCAAAGATTATACGAAGACCCTGCCACAAACAGATAATAAAATAAAATATGATTGCACAATATTTATAAATACGATCCTATTTCCATATCCCTTGCATTCGAGTGGAGAAAGGGGTATACATGCCCACTTTAAATCGTAAATTATGGACATACTGGTACTTCCTTAGAGTAATGACGCGCAGGCTATAGAGAGGCCCTTTCGCCGTTTCCCATAGAGCGGAAGCGTTGCAAATTTTTGGTTAGCGACAACTTCACTCTGCTGGCGGCCATTATTATTTGTTTGACAACAGACGCGTAACGGTCACTTTCGTCGCTTTGCTAGTAAATAACGTGGATACTTCCTGATTTTAATCATCAAAAACGGCAATGGTGAATTGTAGTATGCTTGGTTGTAGCAGTAAGAGTGTCAAAGGTGTTAAAGGAGTCACATTTCACAGGTAATTGATTTCGATAAATAATTATTTTGATTTACATTGATTTTGGCATATATTGTCCTAACATGGGTATTATTTGTATAAAAAACTTTCCTTTTATCAACATATTTACATTATTTACCAGTTTTTCTTAATTTAGGTGATCAATTTGTAAATTAAAGTATGTTTACTGTTGATAGTGACAGTTGATTACTGTCGATATGCCAAGGCCGCATTAGGCATTTGTAAAACATTGGCATTTGTTTTGCTGCAAACTATAGCCAACTTCGTGTTTGACAATCATAGAATGGTTTTTGACCGTTAGGGCCTCTCTATAGCCTACGCGTCATTACTCTAAGGGTACTTCCATATTTGAAATGAAAAAAATCCAAAAGGATTAAAAAGACGAATAATTTCTGTAAAAATATGTGCTAAAAATCACAAGGCCTCCAATAAAGTAATGTAGCGTTACTCCACTGTTACAAACCAAATTGTTAACATAGTTATCATTAAAATTCTGGGTTTGTGCACCTTTATCCCGCTATTATTAGTATGTTCAGGGATAAGTTAAGGAGGAATTTAGAGTATTATGAGCGAAAATAATATTACCTGTTTAGAGAGGACACCGACTTGTCGATGGGATCAACATAGCTGAAGTTATCTCCCAACTTAACTTTGTACGATTTGTTTCCATATGTGAACTCTTTGCCAACAAATGAAGGATCTGTTATTTTAGCTTCAAGTTCTGATATCATCTTGTTACAGGGATCGGCTGCACACTCTTCATAGTCGTACCTAAAATGATGAGAAAAATGTTAGCTAGGATGAAAAACAAACGACACAGCTCATCTAGAACATAAAATTTGCAGTACAAAGAAGCGTGTTATTAAATTAAAATTAGTAATTTTATTTTATAAATGCAAAATATTTTAATAGTCGAGTGAAGTTTTTCAGTTATCTTATGTTGAGTTTATACCTTTGACCTCTTTTATTATTCGATAATTTATTCACTATTCGATGATCTTATAATGCTGTCAGTATCTTGAATTTTTATTATTTATTAAAAAAATATAATGGTTTTTACAAATAAAACGAGAGAACTTCGATTAAATATTATTTTTGTAGGAATTTTGAAGCGGCAAAGTAAAATTTATAATTTTGAAACCAAATAGTTGGAAATACCTGGTGAAGTAATTACGGCCATATTTCTTCCAGTGGTCTGTGAGAATTTGCTCGACAGACTTTCCAGTTCCGGCGATAATGGACAGCCAGCTGAGGCACGCCCACAGTCCGTCCTTCTCTCGAATGTGGTCGGATCCCGTACCAAAACTTTCTTCTCCACATAACGAGAGTTGATTAGCATCCATCAAGTTACCAAAATATTTCCAACCAGTAGGTACTTCGTACATGTTCTTGCCTAATTTTTCAGCGACTCTGTCTACAGCCGCCGCCGTCGGCATGGATCTGGCGAACCCTTGAGCCCCATTCTTGACGAAAAAGGGGATTAGGTTAAGATTGTCCGCGATCACGGCTAAAGAATCTGACGGCGTTACGAAGAACGCAGAGCGACCGATGATCATGTTCCTGTCGCCGTCTCCGTCAAACGCCGCTCCGAAGTCTGTATCGCTGTTCTTCACCTTGTTGACGAGATCTGCGGCGTAGGTTAGGTTAGGGTCCGGGTGGGCTCCGCCAAAATCTTCCAATGGAGTGGTGCGAGTGCTACAGTCAGCTGAAGCACCTAGTTCATCTATGAATATATTCTTCACGTACGGGCCAGTAACTAAAAAAATTCAATGTAACAAAATGAGAAAATTAAAAAATGAAATATTATTGATCAGATTTAAAGAGGAAAAAGTTATTCTGGACATTAGTTATTAAACTGCAAAAAATATTGAGATAATATTAAATAATTGTAAAAAAATTTTGATTGGGTAGATTTCTATATTTACCTATTAAAATATTATATGCCGGTCATTATTTATGTAATTAAGATTTCATATTTATAACAGCTAGATTACTACTACTACTCTCCCTTATCCGCACCCAATGGTCCACAGGGCACTGCATTGATGCACCCGATGGTGCATAGGGCACTGCATTGATGCATCCAATTGTGCATAGGGCACTGCATTGATTGCATTGCAAAGTAGGTAAAACACATTTAGTTTATCATATACAAAATTACATAGCAAAATAGTTAGAGAAAACTATGATTTTCAAATAGATATTGTTGGTCTTTACTTACACATTATTTATATATTTTTATTTTTCATAATAGTTATGAGGAAATCGATGATGTTTTTTTTTCATACTAAAAGAAAGAAAATTTAGCATAATATTTACCTCCATTCATGGAGTCAATGAGAACTTTAAATGGTTTCCTGGCTTCCGATCCATTCAACAATGTCTTTATTTTGTTGAAATCAAAAATACTTTTCATTAGTGAAACATAATTTTCTACAGAGTCAATTATCTTCACTTCAAATTTTCTACCGTCCACCTGAAAACCACCAAATCATTTTATTTTTCCTTTTTATTAGTAGATTTTTTTCACATTTCAAAAATAAATCATTTTCTAAATAAATATACTTTTCATAAAGAGTTATGTGTATAAATAATTCAAAATAATAACATCATGAAAGTAACTCAATCCAACAACCAAAATACAAGAAAAAACATATACACATTTTAAAAAAAAATCTTAACAGCGTGTTTTAAACGTATTTATATTTCTTATTTTACTAGTAACAAAAAAAAAAAACAATGATGTACTGTATTCATTTGAGAAGAATCATTTAAAATAATATATTGTTTTGTAATGTTTGCCTCACTACTGTATGTAATTAATTTTTATTTTATTTTATTTATTTAACCACCTCAACAGGCCAGGAGGCCCAATTACAAAGGGGAACAACCCCACAAACACCCAGGCTTGAGAAAAATTACTTTTTATTTTTTTTGTGTTCTCACCGGGAATCGAACCCGGAACCTCCGTATCGTGAGTCCAGCGTCTTAGCCATTACGCTACGGAGGCCATTAATATCTACGCTATTAATATCTTAAATATATTTGTGTTTGGCCTTGGCAGAACCCTTCTTCTAAACACACTATGTAAAATAGACAAAAAGTCATTGTTTTTTTGTTTTTAGTAAAAACAGTTTTTTAATGACAAAATTACGGTAATTACAGTTAAACAAGTTGTATAAACCCAAAGGCGGCAATGTAGGTCTGACAAATTTTCGGCAATTTAAAATTGTATGATTGTAAATTTGGTAGATTTCCGTTTTTGATCCCAAAGTCAGATTTTAAATATGACTGAACCATTTATAGCCATCTTTGATTGTGGAGGGATGCAAAAATATGTTTGTTTTTGAATTATATGTGTTGCTACATACTTATCCCATTTTTGCCGACTTACCTACGGCCGCCTTTGGTTATATACGACTCAAATTAGAAAAATAATATTTTCTCTTCTTCCCTTGATCTTTTTGGTTTTTTTACTGTAAAAATGTACACATTTTTGGTGAAAATCGCTAAGGATCTCCTTCCTTATTTTATTGACATTATTTTGTCCCCAAAATCTTAACTAAATAAAATAATAATTAAGCATGGTTTTTCATTGAAGAAAATATGGCCTTCACAATATATTTTATACATTTACACTGCACTTTTATATTTATTACGCTTTAATCTTTTCGCAGTTGAGAACTTTATAGGGCAATATATTATAAAATGCATGTAACGGTGCACTACAAATGACATACAGGGTGACTGGTAATTCGACCTATTCCTTGAAAGGAGTTATACTAGAGCTAATTTGCAACAATTTACGACCCGTCAACCAGGGGTCGAAACTCGCTGGTTTCCTAGTTATTCGAGTTTTTAGTTTTTTTGAAAAAAATCCGCCTTGCAGCATTAAAAACCGAAATAAAGTTCTCAATTTATAAGCTTTCAAAAAATTACAAATTGTTGACATTTTTTACAAAATTACTAATAATAATAACAATAATAGCAGAGGAGGTAGTGGATTTGCTACATAGCGTGTCTGACCAAGAACCCTACTTGTTTATGCCACTTTTGTTTGTAGCGTACTTTGTTTACCTCTTCGGTATCTTATCTTATCTTTTCTAAGGGTCGGGGCCAACACATGATACCTCTTTTAAAATAATCAGGGTCATTAGCGGATTTAAAATTCACCATCATTAAGTAAGTAGGTACCTGACCTGTTAACCGATTTGTTAAAAAAGCAGGTATGTTTGGCTTAAGTTCAACTATCTTATCATCTGGAAGGTGGGTCAGGGTTTAGCTGCTTTAAACAGGTGTTCCGAACATTTAATAATAAAAAAATTTTTACCTTTTACTTATTTATTTGACAATATTATTATCTTTTCTTACATTAGCCTATTTACATTTACTTACATTATTTATGGACATTTACTTACATTTATTAACATTAATCTTAATTTATTACGTTCACGATGGACATAAAAAAATACAAAATCTTGCTCAAATTGTACCCTGGTTACAGTAGGCAAGCATGAGGAGTAAGCCTCTTACGTACTTCGCTGACTGTAACTGGTTGACGAGATCCTTTCTTTCAATGTTTGTGCAATTAATACTAAACTATTTCTTCCTCCCGTAGCTCATCCACACTTGAATCCTTCAGATCGTTGTATCTGTATGCCTCTATCGGTGTCGGTACAATGTTTCATAACGAATTTTTCTCAAAATGTAGTGAACGCTACACGGAGTCATAATCTGGACTTCTTGCAGTGTTCAAGGGATCGGGCCGCTCGACGGGTGACCTTTTTTTGGGTATTATGATTGAATTTACGACCAGTCGCACACTAGCGCGATGATAGTTGGACAACCATCGTGTTGATAAACTCATGTTGTTGTAAGTACGTAAGCAATAATACACTAATGATGTTATTTTTAAACAATAGATAACATTTTTAAAATTTCTTTTTTAAGTTTGTTTGAAGGCCATAGAAATCAGAATATTTAACGAAGTGTCTCGATCAAAAAGATTACACAAGATAAGATAAGGCGAAGGCGTAAAACAAAGTTTTTATACAAACAAAAGTGGCATAAACAAGTAGGTGAAGATGGTCAGACAAACCTTGAAAAATCACTACCTAGTCTCTACTAATTTAATTGTTATTATTATTAGTAATATTTGTAAAAAATGTCAACAATTTGTAAATTTTTACAAAAAAAAGGAAAACACGCTTTTGAATTGGTAGATCCTGTTTCAGTGGTTTTTTTACGCCAAGTGTAAATACTTTTTTTTTTTTTGAGTAATTCTCTTTGATCGAGACGCTTGTGAAAAAGTTAAAATCAAAATTCTGATTTCATTGCCTTTTATTTCTAAACTCTAGAAATTTTGGACAAAAATTTTAGTTTAATGTAATCTTTTGTTCATAGGCTATCCAAAAAGTGTCTTATTACCATCCAAATGTACGTATTTTTGTCACAATCACGAGTTTAATGCTGCAAGGCGGATTTTTTTCAAAAAAACTAAAAACTCGAATAACTAGGAAACCAGCGAGTTTCGACCCCTGGTTGACTGGTCGTAAATTGTTGCAAATTAGCTCTAGTATAACTCCTTTCAAGGAATAGGTCGAATTACCAGTCACCCTGTATAACCTAGATAAATACGACACAATAATATAATAGTAAAGATATCATATCAGAAGGAAGAATTTATAGCCATATGGAATATTATGAATATTCTAAACAATTCTCAAATAACAATATTATCAGTCTTGGGAATCATAATTTAACGATAGTCTGAAGTATTATGTCACGGCCAAAATTTATTAAAATATATTTCAATATTATTTCTCTACAATATTTATATACTTGTTACTAAAATATTCTAAAACGATAGGTACTCACAAATAAATCATTATTATACTCGCATCAAAACTCATCATCATACCATATCTGCTCCCTATGTGGAGCATATGGATTCCACAAACTGCCCCCAGACCAAGCGATCGGCCGCCAGCTCCCGTGCATCCTCCCAAGTCAAGTCCACGTCCCGCAGCTCTATCGCAAACTGCCAGCGAATTGTCAACAGTGGACATCCAGGACGCCGAGAACCTGATGCCTTGTAAAATAGGCAAGGATGATGATGATGATGATGATGATACTTACATCAAAAGAGTGTTCACCAATTTTGTCTATGGGACACTCTAAATTGGGAACAATTTTGTACTGGGTAATTTTGGTAGAGAGTTTGTAAATCTCATCAGTGTTACAGTCAGGTGCTGGACCTCCATTTTGGCAGTTGAATTTAATTCCAAAGTCGTTATCAATTCCACCAGGATTGTGTGACGCTGTTAGAAGTATACCTCCTGTAAAAACAATATTAGTATTTTATAAATTGTTGCTTTGAGGCTACTTTCAACTGATTACAATTAACTGTACTAGTTATTAGAAATCAACCCTTTACTGTGGGTGAGGTTTGAACAAAATAAATTTTGACCAAGGGACCTCAATCCATGAAATAAGTCTCAACAGAGTGGATTTGAATAAAAACAGTAGGTTTTTTATACCATTTAGTTGAATACCAGGATAGAGGGAGATGAAAGTTAACGTAAAGCTAAGATTTGAATTTGGAATATATTAGCATACAAGTGTTGCATGCACATACTTATTAAAATACATAATATAAATATTCACAATATCACCTACTCACCTAATGTTTTATTAGATCTAATAAGACTAGAAACTGCTGGTGTCGACAAAATTCCATTTTGCCCAATCAGTAGTTTACTCACCTGAAATAATAAAATAACACATTATATTTTTTAAATTACATGCGAAAAGAAAATGATTAAGATCGCAATTGTGAATAAATTTTAATTACCTTATTAGCAGCACAAATTTTGATAATCAAAGCTACAACTTCTTTACACAAAAATCTACCGTCACCACCGACAACGAGCGTCGAATTTTCAATTGCATCACTGTTTGAGTCAAGAATACACTGAATAAAATTTTCGGTGTAATTTTCTTGCATAAAAACTTTTACTTTTTTCCTCAATCCACTAGTTCCCGGCTTCTGCCCTTCGTAGGGTTTTGTCGTTTTGATAACTGAATTTAAACTCATTTTGAGAAAGAGAATGAACTCAAACTTTTATTTAAAAAATAAAACTAAATATTTTATGATGCGAATTGCAGCACTGTCAAAGAAACACGGTGGCAAAAATCGAGTTTTTCACTTTTTTGTGTTGTTTTTATATCAAGACGGCAAACAGCAATGACAGTAAGTGTCACTTCAAAGTCATTCAAGGTCGTTCTTATCTTTACTAGTTAGATTCTAACCAAAAAAAGTTCGTCTAAAAACCAACAAATATTATTGGAATTCCAGTAGATTTTATAAAAGAAACAAATTTTCCAATAGCAGGTAAAATACTAAATACAAATTTTAAAATGAAAAGCAAATAATATATTTATTATGTATCGTAAAAATAATGTATTAGTAAGTGTATTTTGTAAGAATAATTTTTATGTGTAGAAAAACAAGCCTTATTTCATATATACATAAAGATGTTTTTTTCGTGGCATTTTTACAACTCTCCATTCTCCCGCCATTTCATTATAGCTGGAAAGGATGAATAAAAAATAATTTTGTTTATAAAAATATGCACAATATCATATTATATTGTGCATATTTATACCTGAGGTTTTTGTTTAAAACTTTAGATTAATTTGAAATGAAAATGTAGTTGCAATTCTCTTTTTTATAACAAAGTAGGTACTATTCTCATTCCTTTCCATAATATTTCTTACCCTTATCTTATCCTCCAATCTGATAGGGCTGAGAAGACACTACGGCTCCCATAAAAAGGCAGGCTTTGATCCACTCTTGTCTATGGTTCAGATCTGCTGAATTGAACTGGCAGCCAATCGCTTGAAGGCAGTTTGTGGAATCCATATGCATAACAATAGGAAGCGGATCGATGATGATGATTAGCATCACCAGGCTTTTGATTTTTGAAGTTTCCATTTGAGATAATGGAGGGTTATAATGCAAAACGCACTATTTCTGTAAAATATTGTATGCAAAAATGTGCATTTCGCATACATACCAGAACACACAATTTTGTATGAAATGTATTTTGCATTATTACCCCAGAGTCCCAAGACCTATATACCATATTGGGACACGGGTAGATTAGTAGATTCATGTTTTGAACTTTGAGACAAAAATATCCAAATCTTCTGGGGATTGATTGTAAAAATAAAACAATAATGTATATAATGAATATTAACTTTTATTCAGAGAGTTACGAATAGTATGTATTTGAAGCATGCATTATAGTAACAATAGTAGGATTCCATAAAAAGATCCTTCGGTACCTTAAGTTTCTAACATTACAGGATGGGAGTGCAACAGAACAGTAAGTCCCATCAACAGTATTCCTAGAGAATATTAAAAGGAATACTGGTACCACACGTACATTATTCCTAAATAATACAAGGAACTTGGAACACTAGGCATAATTGTGATTCCTGAGAATCACCGAGTAATATAAAGCATGCAAAACATTTGGAAACATAAGATTAATGAATGATGAGGCGATTGTACTTGTCAAATCATGGATATGGATTCTAGGTAAAAACTTTCAATGACAAATTTCGTACAATTTATCTTTCAATTCACAACTGGGCCAATTGAAGCAAATACAAAACTAGTTTTATAAAAAATACAAAGTACATGATTTTAAAATAGAAAAACGTTATAAACAGTGCAATCTTAAATTTCAAAGTTTAAAAAGTAAAAAAATGAGAAAAAAGAAGCAAAAGTGAAAAAGCAAAGAAAGAAATAATTTAAAATCTATTTTAATTAAGAACGTGAAAGAATGATTGTAATCATTTATTTGACTGGGTCAAGTACGAGGGTATGTCATATAAATTTAAAAATTAGATTGATATTACATGAATGGGTATTTAGTCGCAAGAAAGTTTCACAAAATTATTTACATCAAAATGTTGAAAACAATCAAAAAACAGTTTTGGTAAAAAGTGTCAAGTATAAAAGGAGCAGCTAATGTGGATACAGTAGTCCACTGAAACATTCTGAGTCACTTACCATTCTTTCACATTTTTATTACAAAAATAGTACAAGAACAATTCAAATTACAATACTAAGTTAACCTCCACTTGGTGTCATTTAGTTGAAGTGGGTGGTTTATGAATAGTAACAAGTTATATAATGTAGTTAATGTATTCACCAAGTATTAGGAGACTGGCAATTGGGATTTTATCATGAAAGGGTGAAATTGAATAATGAAATAGAAAAAGAACATGTGCTCATGCAAATTTATCTGGACAGTTTTTTTTTCACAAATGAATAGTGGGGCATAATAATATGGAAGGAAATATGTACTTTAACTTAAATGAATAATGAAGAAATGAAACGTCATGTAGGTTTAAAATGAGGGCATTTTAAAAATAAAAATCAAGTTAATTGGAAAAATTATCACGCAAAAATAATATTTCACATTAACTCACACGGTTAAATACGTGTAATTCTTTACAATACTGCTTTAATCTGTTCAATATTCTACTAAGCAAGGCTCTTCCGAGTATTGAGAAAATTACAAAATTCAAAGATTTAGGGAATCAGTCACTTGCATTCAATTACAATATAACATTATGACCATAATAGTGATCTTCAAACTAATTGCCAAAAAATTCAACAAAAAAAATCCATATTCAAGAAATATTACGTTTTGTGGAATTTTCGTCTCAATGTCAAAGTTTGAAACCGTTATTATCCACACTTGATTTGGATGTGTAAATGAATTCAGTGGATACCGGATCTTTAGAGTAAAATATCCTTTAGTCAATATTTAGATGCGTAAAAGTTGGAAACTAGGAATATTACGTATCCTAATGGCAAATATTTCGGAATCAATATTCTGCTATCCATACTATCCATTGTAAATTTCCAGAGCTGTTGGAATATGCGACTTTTATTTAGTTCTTAATATAGCTAGAAGGAACAAATTCATTTCAGTTAATGTGAAAAGTTTGAAAATACGAGTGAATAAACATGGCGTGTATGGGGTACAGTATTGTAGGTGAAATATTTAATAAATAATAATTCTACCTGTGTAAAATGGTTTAACTAGTTACCTTTAGAACAAACAATTAATGAGAATACCGTCACAAGAAATGTTGATAAAATTCTGATCAACAGAAGGTAAACGTAAAGAATAAGGTATCCAAATGGGTAATGTACAAGGAGTGTGAAGAAAATTACTATTATTATTAAATAGATACTAAAGACAATTTAAGAAAATAGTACGATATTACAGAAATTCAAGTAAGTTGTTAAAAGTTACAAGTTTCTGACCATTTAGTACTTTAAAGAAAGATAATTAATTAAAAAAATAGTATACAGGAGTAATAACCATTTTTAAGCTAAAGTTTTGTTCTCCTAGAAATGGTAAATGTATTCACACAAGTTGTGGAGTCAAAAAACCTTATAGGTCCGTTACAGTCCTACATTTAGTCTTATATTCTCATCGCCTTGCGTTTCTGCTCCCGGGGCTGCTGATCCGCTTTTGAAGACGCTCATATTCTTGTTGATTGTCTGACATTATTGCATTCACTTGTAATGGAAACATTCTTGCGTTAGAGCGGGAATCTCAATTATTCCAGAGTTATTATTTGCGATGATTTGATACCGTGAAGGACGGATATGGTAAAGATAGGCAAGATGAACTACAAAATCGTTCTTTCCAATATTGTTTCATTAACAATTTAAATATTAATTTAACATAGTACTAGGATAGTTGTGGTTCTTACTGTGTATCTATCTGAATCTTAACAAACAAGAATAAAATTGAGGCTACAATAATGAATCGAGATAGGCATAAGACAAGAACTGTGTTCAATCTCATACTAAATGATTTTTAATAAACAAAACGAATGAAACGTTGATGTACAAAGAAGTAAAATTGTTTCTGTAACCGATTGTATTATTTACTATCCCACTCTTGATCAATCTAGATAGTTCTAATAAGTTATCAGTCAAGGAAATTAAGTGGTAAAATACATAGAAATAAAATCTAGAGTATACCGAAATTGCCAAAATTTTTTTTCTTGCCCCAAAAGCCAAGAATTTACAACAAGATCCTCGTCCGGAAGAGAAAGAACGTTTGATATCACTAATGGAAGAGTTCTGGAAAATGGACAGAGTTATAGGGTAAAAAATTCTTGAGTGATAATAGCTCAATAAGCTGCACCCGAATGCTGGGTTGCCATATGTAGTCAATGTTGATACACATTAAGTTCAAATGTAGAAATTTCGGTCTAAAACTGAATTGATTCTGAGTGACTGTGTACCATCATTTGTTTCACTTTTTTTTACCATAATAGGTTAATATAAGTTATCACTATAAAATTTAATTGTTTTTTTTTATCATACATAATTTGAAAAAAATTGCCACTTAAATAATAATGTGGGGTGGGATTCATGAAACGTTAAAAAACAATCAATGTAGTCTTAAGGTATCCAAATAGCCACAAAATTTCTATGGAGACCGAAACTCCAATTTACAACATGATAAAATTCTTATCTAAAGATCAATAAAAGTAAATGAAATGTCATTAAGAGTTCTGGAAAAGGAAGATGTGTAAATGTTTTTGTCTAGATCAGTGGGTGTAAAAAATTACCTAAAGATTACAAGTAATCCTTCTCCAATTCCATAAAGTACTAAAGGCAAATGGGCAATAAAAAACTAGTAACATTATAAATTATTGTCAGTTCAATGTAGTATGATCTAAAATAGGTCGAATTTTAACCTGAAATTATAATAGTAAAGATATCATATCAGAAGGAAGGCCATATGGAATATTATGAATAATTCTAAACAATTCTCAAATAACAATATTATCAGTCTTGGGAATCATAATTTATCATAGTCTGAAGTATTATTCACCGGCCAAAATTTATTAAAATATATTTCAATATCTATTTCTCTACAATATTTATATAACTTGTTACTAAAATATTCCTAAAACGATAGGCTACTCACAAATAAATCATTATTATACTCGCAGTTCATCATACCATATCGTCCCGTATGTGGAGCATATGGATTCCACAAACTGCCCCCAGACCAAGCGATCGGGCCGCCAGTCTCCCGTGCATCCTCCCAAGTCAATTCCACGTCCCGCAGCTCTATACGCAAACTGCCAGCGAATTGTCAACAGTGGACATCCAGGACGCCGAGAACCTGATGCCTAGTAAAAATAGGCAAGGATGATGATGATGATGATGTTGATACTATAAAATCAAAAGAGTGTTCACAATTTTGTCTATGGACAATCTATACTGGGTAATTTGGTAGAGAGTTTGTAAATCTCATCAGTGTTTACAGTCAGGTGCGCCTCCATTTTGGCGTTCCAAAGTCGTAATCAATTCCACCAGGATTGTGTGACGCTGTTAGAAGTATACCATATTAGTATTTTAAAAATTTGTTGCTTTGAGGCTACTTTCAACTGATTACCAATTAACTGTACTAGTTAATTAGAAATCAACCCTTTACTGTGGGTGAGGTTTGAACAAAATAAATTTTGACCCAAGGGACCTCAAAATTAAGTCTCAACAGAGTGGATTTGAATAAAAACAGTAGGTTTTTTATACCATTAGTTGAATACCATAATAAAGTTAACGTAAAGCTAAGATTTGAATTTGGAATAAATTAGCATACAAGTGTTGCATGCAATACAATTAAGAATACTTAATATAAATATTCCACAAATCACCTACTCACGGCTAATGTTTTAATTAGATCTAATAAGACTAGAAACTGCTGGTGTCGACAAAATATTTTTGCCCAATCAGTAGTTTTACTCACCTGAAATAATAAAATAACACATTATATTTTTTAAATTACATGCAGAAAAGAAAATGATTAAGATCGCAAATTGTGAATAAATAATTACCTTATTAGAGCACAAATTTTTGATGAATCAAAGCTACAACTTCTTTACACAAAAATCTACCGTCACAACACCGACAACGAGCGTCGAATTTTCATTGCATCACTGTTTGAGTCAAGAATACACTGAATAAAATTTTCGGTGTAATTTTCTTGCATAAAAACTTTTACTTTTTTCCTCAATTCCACTAGTTTCCCGGCTTCTGCCCTTCGTAGGGTTTTGTCGTTTTGATAACTCATTTTGAGAAAGAAATGAACTCAAACTTTTATTTAAAAAATAAAACTAAATATTTATGATAATTGCAGCACTGTCAATGGCAAAATCGAGTTTTTTTCACTTTGTGTTGTTTTATATCAAGACGGCAAACAGCAATGACAGTAAGTGTCACTTCAAAGTCCATTCAAGGTCGTTCTTATCTTTACTAGTTAGATTCTAACCAAAAAAAAGTTCTGTCTAAAAACCAACAAATATTAAATGGAATTCAGTAGATTTTATAAAAGAAACAATTTTTCCAAATAGCAGGTAAATGTAAATACAAATTTTAAAATGAAAAGCAAATAAGAATATTATATTATGTATCGTAAAAATAATAGTAAGTGTATTTTGTAAGAATAATTTTTATGTGTAGAAAAACAAGCCTTATTTTTCATATATACATAAAGATGTGTTTTTCGTGGCATTTTTACAACTATACCATCTCTCTCCGCCATTTCATTATAGCTGATGAATAAAAAATAATTTTGTTTATAAAAAATATGGGCACAATATCATATGATATTGTGCATATTATTTACCTGAGGTTTTTGTTTAAAACTTTAGTTAATTTGAAATGAAAATGTAGTTGCAATTCCTCTTTTATAACAAAGTAGGTATATTCTCATTCCTTTCCATAATATTTCTTACCCTTATCTTATCCTCTTATAGGGCTGGAAAGACACTACGGGCTCCATAAAAAGGCAGTTTTGATCCACTCTTGTCTATGGTTCAGATCTTGCTGAATTGAACGTGGCACCAATCGCTTGAAGCAGTTTGTGGAATCCATAATGCCTAAAATAGGAAAGTGGATCGATGATGATGATAAGCATCACCAGGCTTTTGAATTTTGAAGTAAAATTTGAGATAATGATCTAAGCACTATTTCTGTAAATATTGTATGCAAAATTGTGCATTTCGCATGACATACCAGAACACACAATTTTGTATGAAAGGTATTTTGCATTAATTCACCCAGAGTCCATAGACCTATATACCATATTAGGGACACGGTATGATTAGTATATTCATGTTGTGGAACTTTGAGACTAAAATGTTCTTCTGGATTGTTTGTAAAATAAAACAATAATGTATATAATGAATATTAACATTTTATTAAGAGAGTTAACGAATAGTTTGTATTTGAAGCATGCATTATAGTAGTAGGATTCCATAAAAAGATCCTTCGGTACAGTTTCTAACATTACATGGGAGTGCAACAGAAACAGTAAGGTCCGCATCAACAGTATTCCTAGAGAATATTAAAAGGAATACTGGTACCCTACCCGTATATTCCTAAATAAAACAAGGAACTCGGAACACATAGGCATAATTGTGATTCCTGAGAATCACCGAGTAATATAAAAGCATGCAAAACATTTGGAAACATAAATTAATGAATGATGAGGCGTTTGTACTTGTCAAATCATGGATATGGATTCTAGGTAAAAACTTTCAATGACAAATTCGTACAATTTATCTTTCAATTCACAACTGGGCCAATTGAAGCAAATACAAAACTAGTTTATAAAAAATACAAAGTACATGATTTTAAAATAGAAAAACGTTATAAACAGTGCAATCTTAAATTTCAAAGTTTAAAAAGTAAAAAAAAGAGAAAAAAAGAAGCAAAAGTGAAAAAGCGAAGAAAGAAATAATTAAAATCTATTTTAATTAAGAACGTGAAAGAATGATTGTAATCATTTATTTGACTGGGTCAAGTACGAGGGTATGTCATATAAATTTAAAAATTAGATTGATATTACATGAATGGGTATTTATCGCAAGAACAGTTTCACAAAATTATTTACATCAAAATGTTGAAAACAATCAAAAAACAGTTTTGGTAAAAGTGTCAAGTATAAAGTAGGAGCAGCTAATGTGGATACAGTAGTCCACTGAAACATTCTGAGTCACTTACCATTCTTTCACATTTTTATTACAAAAATAGTACAAGAACAATTCAAATTACAATACTAAGTTTAACCTCCACTTGGTGTCATTTAGTTGAAGTGGGTGGTTTATGAATAGTAACAAGTTATATAATGTAGTAAATGTATTTCACCAATATTTAGGAGACTGGCAATTGGGAATTTTAATCATGAAAGGGTGAAATGAATAATGAAATAGAAAGAACATGTGCTCATGCAAATTTATCTGGACAGTTTATTTTCACAAATGAATAGTGGGGCATAATAATATGGAAGGAAATATGTACTTTTAACTTAAATGAATAATGAAGAAATGAAACGTCATGTAGGTTTTAAATGAGGGCAGTTTAAAAAATAAAAAATCATGTAATTGGAAAAATTATCACGCAATAAAATAATATTTCACATTAACTCACACGGTTAAATACGTGTAATTCTTTACTATACTGCTTTAATCTGTTCAATATTCTACTAAGCAAGGCTCGAGTATTGAGAAAATTACAAAATTCAAAGATTAGGGAATCAGTCACTTGCATTCAATTACAATATCACATTATGACCATAATAGTGATCTTCTAACTAATTGCCAAAAATTCAACAAAAAAAATATTCAAGAAATATTACGTTTTGTGGAATTATCGTCTTCAAGTGTTGAAAAAGATTCCGTAATATCCACTGATTTGGATGTGTATGAATTCAGTGGATACCGGATCTTTAGAGTAAAATATCCTTTAGTCAATATTTAGATGCGTACAAAGTTGGAAACAAGGATATTACGTATCCTAATGGCAAATATTTCGGAATCAATATTCTGCTATCCATACTATCCATAGTAAATTTCCAGAGCTGTTGGAATATGCGACTTTTATTAATTCTTAATATAGCTAGAAGGAACAAATGCATTTCAGTTAATGTGAAAAGTTTGAAAATGAGTGAATATACATGGCGTATGGGGTACAGTATTGTATGTGAAATATAAAAAATAATAAATCTCTGTGTAAAATGGTTAACTAGTACCTTTAGAACAAACAATTAATGTAGAATACCGTCACAAGAAATGTTGATAAAATTCTGATTCAGACAGAAGGTAAAACGTAAAGAATAAGGTATCCAAATGGTAAATGTACAAGGAGATTGTGAAGAAAATTACTATTATTATAAATAGATACTAAAAGACAATTTAAGAAAATAGTACGATTTACAGAAATTCAAGTAAGTTGTTAAAAGTTACAAGTTCTGACCATTTAGTACTTTAAAGAAAGATAATTAATAAAAATAATAGTATACAGTGGAGTAATACACCATTAAAATGTTAAGCTAAAGTTTTGTTCTCCAGAAAGGTAAAAGTATTCACACAAGTCTGTGGAGTCAAAAACCTTAATAGGTCCGTTACAGTCCTACGTTTATTCTTATATTCTCATCGCCTTGCGTTCTGCTCCCGGGGCAGCTGAGCCGCTGAAGACGCTCATATTCTTGTTGATGTCTGAAATTATTGCATTCACTTGTAATGGAAACATTTGCGTAGAGCGGAATCTCAATTATTCCGAGTTATTATTAGCGATGAGGGTAGTAACATGATACCGTGAAGACGGATATGGTAAATAGGCAAGATTTAACATACAAAATCGTTCTTTCCAATATTGTTTCAGGATTATTTTTAAACACTTGCAAGTAAATATATAATAGGAAACATAGAAATCTAGATAGTTGAGGTTTTACTGGGTATCTATAAGAAATCTGAATCTATTATGGAGAATAAAATTGAAGGATACAATAATGAATCGAGATAAAGCTGTAAAAAGACAAAGAACTATTGAGCACAGATAATATGGTTGGTTTTCAATTTTAATAAACAAAACGAATGAAAGAATTTTTATTGATGATGAATTTCAGTTTAGATTACAAAGAAGTACTTAAATTTATTGTTTCTGTAACCGAATTGTATATTTAACTACCCACCTTGACCATTTTATTAGATAGTTCTAATAAAGTTATCAGTCAAGGAAAATAATGTAAATTAATTTAAAGTATAAATACCCTTGTAAAATTTGTTGAAATAAATCTAAGAGTTTTCCTGAAATAGCCAAAAGCATTTTCTTTCTTGCCCCAAAAGCCGAAACTCCAATTTCAACAAGATCTCCGTCCGTAAGAGAAGAGAACGTTAGTATATCCACTTCGTGAGATTGGAAGAGTTCTGGAAATGGAATGGTAAATGTTTTTACAGAGTAATAGGGTAAAATATTATTTAGTGATGTGCGGCGTTTTAATCCATCTCAATTCCCTAATCTGCACCCGAAGGCCCATGGGGCATGGCATCGATACATGTAGTCAATGTTGATACACATCATTGTCAGTTCAATGTCATGTAGCTATTTGGTCTAATCTTAACTCTATTGAGAATTGAGTTGGGGCAGTAATATATATGGGTCTATATGCACACAATCATTTGTGTCGCCTACCTTCAAACTCCGCCGATTTTACAAAAAATGCAAAATTCTCTGGGTAATCTTTATTTTCAAAATATTGGTCTATCTTAAAATATAATATTATCAAATTAAGAATTTTGCCTCTTTTATCGAAAATTCTTCAGTATTTAAAAAAAAGAATGTTTAAATGTAAAAAAAATTGGATGTAGCGGATTTTGATATTCACTTTTGGATCTGGCGGATTTTGTTAATCACAGTCAAGGATGTGGCGGATTTTGCAAGTAACTTAAAATTTGGGCCTGGCAAAAAGTTCCATGGATATAGCGGAGTTTGAAATACAGCGCAGTTTTTTAGTCTTTTTAACGTGAAATCTAGCTGGGTTTTGCAAGTAAAGAAGTATTTTAAACAATAAAACCCAAAATCGGCATTCCGATAGAGTAAATACTTCATTTTCTTATAAAACTGGATCTGGCGGATTTTGAAGGTAGGCGACACATTTATAAAAGCGCAGCCTGTATACCTTTGTACACCTTTGTATACCTTTGTACACATACATAAACTTGCATTTGCGAACTGTGTATCACCTGCGTGTTTGAAAATCACCGTGTAGTCAATTGGCAGGGTCTGTAGCGTAATGGACTCATGATACGGGGGTTCCGGGTTCGATTACCGGTTAGAATACAAAAATCAAGAAGTGATTTTTGTCAAGCTGGGTGTTTGTAATGATGATCCTCTGCTATACGGTTATTGGGCTTCCTAGTCTGTCGAGGTGGTAAAATAAATAAATAGGCCCCAAGTTACAATCTAAGCCACATATATGTATGTTTAACTACGGGAGGGAATACTGATAGGACAAAGTATTTCACAGGAATAGGTGTTTTTCTGGGTTATTTATACAGCCCGTTCACATTTATTTTACCTCTGACAGCTACAGTGTGTCGTATTGTTCGGTTGGCGTTACTGTAAATGTCGACTGACGAAGCTCCTCGCATTCATCTTGCAACATGCCAAAAAGAATTCAAAGTAGTGGTAGAAAGATTGTGTTATCAGTGCGTGAATTTTGTGAAAGAGAAAAAGACTGTGAAGTTCCTCTAATTCCATTTAGAAATGCCGCCATAACAGGTACGTAAGTAGGGTTACCAGTGTGCAAGATTTTACCCGAACGTGATGGAAATTAGAATATTGTGATAATAAATATGCGAATAGACGATACTATTGAATTTGGTCGATAATAGTAAAAAATAGGCGATAGGTACGTAATTAGATAGGTAATTTATGGAAATCGAAAAATCAGTTTCTATCTCTATTTATGCACAAATAAACAGTTTTTTCAGATAATAATCATATATTGTGTAAGTGGTGAATCTTAGAAGGTGAATATGGCAACACAGCTCTGAAGTTAGCCAACATAACAACCAGAGTTAAAATAAGTGTTGGGCTTTGTGTTGCCAACATTTGGCTGGTGTGTAAGTGTGCGAGGAGTTTGTATCTCACGGATATATTTGTCCAGGCCCTTCTCCTGCAGCAGCTGGCTGAGCTGCTGGTAGCGGCAGGAGCTGCCCCTCTCGTGGGGGGGGCTAGCCGCGGGCTCGGCGATGTTGGGCCGGGTGAGCTGGTGCGGGCTGCGGGTGCCGCTATTGCCGCCGCCGTTACCCCCATATGCCGGAACTCTGAAACCAGAGAAACTCACAATTGTATCCAAGTCAATTTTAATCAGGCATCCTGGATGTCTACTGCAGTCAGTACATGGACCTGTCATGGGAGGACGCATAGGAATTGGCGGCCGATCGGTTAGCTTGGAGGCATTTATGTGCTCCACATAGGGAGGGAGTGGAATGGATTGATGATGATGAAATTTGAATCATGTTTTAACAAAATCAGTCAATCAAAATCTGTAGCTGTAAGAAATGTCAATGTTAAATAACTAACTAACTAACCATCACGCCATTTCTCCGTAGGGGTAGGGCAGAGGATAGAACGCTATACCACTTTGTCCTGACATACTTCCTTTTCTTCCTCTACATTCATACATCTTCTCATGCACATACGCCGGTTATTCCGACTTTTCACATGTCCACTTTCAAGTACTTGACGTACTTGGTAATGCCATGTCTTTCTCGGCCTTCCGCGGCTTCTACATCCAGGCACACTTGCATTTAAACTTCTTTTAGCCGTTCTTTCATCACTCATTCGCTCCACATGACCAAACCATCGTAAAAGCCCTTTCTTAATTTTGTCGATAATGCTTATCTCAGCCTTGCACTCTGCTCTAATTTCGACATTTGTACACCTATCATACATAGTCTTACCACACATTCGCCTGAGAGATCGCATTTCAACAGCATTCAGTCTACTTTCATCCTTCTTTTTCCAACACCACGCTTCACAGTGGCAAATAAGAACTTATCGAAAGAAGCAAAAATGCCAAATAAAATATATGTATAAAGAAATGAAACATTAGTAGTGATTTGTAGTTTGATTATACAATGTAGGTTACCAGGCAGGTGACGGAAAGGATATAAGTATGTTTGTGTTTTCCATATACCCTATCAGTACCACAGATTTTCTCTCTCTTTGCCTACCGTTTCTTACTTTCTGTCAACTTCTTCCTTTCCTTCTAGAAAACGGGCATAAAGTTGAAGCACAGGTACTTACTCCTTGGTGTTGAAGATTTGGGCTCAGCAGTTGGCTGGGGGAGGTCTGACTGAATCCGTACCCAGACCAGCGACTTGTTGGCACCCGGTACCCCTCGCTGGGACATTGCTCCTTCATGGCCTAGAAACATTTGTGTTAACATTATATAAATGTTTGTACAACCACAATAGTCAGAAATCTTGTGAGTTAATTTGTAAACAGCGATAAATTTTTGATTTAGTGTATCTTCAATGTAAAAAAATAAGCTATTCAAGTTCACTGCTACATCGATAGATCAATAATTTTAATAGAACCCAGACAGTAGGTTTTAGGATTAGGTCACAAAAGGAATCCGGGCTGTCTTTGGCTGCTTTCATCATTCCATATTTGATATGGGCTGAAAAGATTATCTTTTCTATGGATTTTGAAATCCAAACAAAATGAAGGACAACAAACAAGAGAAGAATGGTGAGTAAGAACAGGTGGTGGCCCACTGGTAGTATCGTGGTCTTTGAGTCTAAAGATCTCCAGTTGGAATCCCTACTCCGCCACAATTCGATTCCTATTTTCAAGCACAAGCTGCTTAAGCTTCATTGAAAATAATATCAACAATACAAATTGAAATATTTGCAAATATCATAAGGTTGCACAGATTTATTAAGAATAAAAATAAATTCTTCAAGAAGTTCAAACACAAACTCACCTTGGATGCCTGCATTTTCATCTTCTGATAATCATTCACTGGTGTCAGATTTTGTTGGATAGCTTCAAGAGTCTTCTTCTCGTATCCCGGAGCCCTGTGGTCCCCGTCAGTCATCTTCGATATCATGGTCAAGAATTCTGCGTACAAGATTACGGCGTTTTAAAGAGACTAAATTAAAAGATTTCAGATGCAGAACATGAAAATATATTGGGGCGCTAACCACTATTGTTGTTATTCTGATTTTCATTGTTGTTCGGCGACGGAGCGGGGCTGTGGGACTTGCTGATGGGGCTGACGGACGGACTCGCAAAGTTGCTGCCACCTCCGTTGCAGCTATCACCCCCTGGTAAAAGCAACAACAAAAAATCACAGTGACAGTTTAAGAAAAAACACACTAATGACTTAAAAAACAAACGGTCAAAATCCATAGACAAAAAATCTATGGAGTTTCTGCCAGGGTGACCATTATGTAAGAAAAAGATGCTGTAAATAGGGGTAAATAGTGACACAATGAGAGAAATTAACGACGCTGTCTCTCAATATGGTTTTAAATAAGGCTGAGCACATAATATAAGTTTTAATGGTAGGTAAAACTTTTCTATTATTGCTCATAGCTCCAATCTGTATGGAGAGCCTCGTGAGGTGTTAGTTGTTGGAGAAGATTACCCGAGACACTGTGCACGTCTAGAGATGCCGAGCTGCCGGTGAAGTTGCTGTGATACCCGCTGCTCGCCTGAGAACTCACATTTAGTAGCTGCCCCAGAGAGTTCTAAAAAATATTTAAAATTTTAAAAATACACTTCAAAATTCAAATACTAACAAATGAGCGCAAAGGTAGTATTTTTTATTGCTAGTTTTGTGGTTTTGCTCGCTACTTGCACCTGTGAAGGTGTAACAGAGCCCGATTGCAATGTGTTAAGACGGGTAAATAGTAAATGACCGACCGGTTGACTGCCCGAGTTGGACATGGAATGGGCGTTCATGCGATGTTCGGCAGGCCTACACGACAATGCAATTCTTTATATTTTATATATTCAAAATGGTAAATTAGTTTAAAAATTGTTTGGTTTATAGGTATTGTTATGTAACCGCTTCATTAAACTAAAAAGTTGCTCTCCTGTCCGGTACTGAATAACACGAATAACCTTCCCGATAACACAAATATTCTTAAAAACGTTGTAAATATTTAAAGTATATTTTTTACAATTCGAACGATATAAAACACAATGATCAAAAATGTTGTTTTCATTTATAAATTTATGTTTTAAAAACACGAAAATACGAATGATTTTTTAACGCCCGTTATTGGTTAACGACGTCATACCCGTCCACCATGAAAGGCGTGAAATTCATTACGAAGTGAGCGCCTTTATTGCTGTGATGTCACACCGCATGGGCGCCAAATGAAGGATTTTGCAAGCGATTTGAAAAAGCGCTATTTCTAACCGCGCTAAAAAATTCATATGACATTGTAAAAATAAAAAAAAAAATCATAGAGCAGATTATCTTTATCATTTCAGTCTGAAAACAAAATAGGGTACACCAAAAGTAAACATACCCCAAAGAGTTTGCTGTGGACTTTGAACGTAATTTGGCGACGGGTTGGTTAGTGTCAACCTCGGGTACTGGAACACATTCCCGCCGCTCTGCGAGTGCGGCGAGGGCGGGACGAGCCCCCACGAGGGCGCGAACAGCGACGGGCTCAGGCTCAGCGGGCTCAGCGGGCTCGGGTAGCCCGCCGGGGGACGTAGGCGGGTTGAACTGCGGGCTGAAGGGCTGGAAGTCGGCCAGGCGGAGAGGGAAGTTGCGGCTGGCGCTGGTGGCCAGACTCTGCAGCGGTGCGGCCAGCCCCCAGGGGGACTGCGGGATGTTGCTGTGGCTCGGCGAGAAGGGGTTGAAGTGGCTCGTGGCCTC